>CAUYQV010123511.1:0-24478 GCA_963574575.1 Galagoides demidoff | reverse complement strand
CTTAAAGCGTTTAAAGTATAATACATGCGCTGTAACTCTCTGAGAGGGGTATACAGCACGTAGCATTAGCTAAGATTCCACAGAACATACTTTGGAAAATGTTACTGATAGAAAAAATAGTCCCGGCTCGGCACCTGTGGCTCAATCAGCTAAGGCGCCAGCCACCTACACCTGGGGTGGCGGGTTTGAATCCCCAGCCCGGGCCCGCCAAAACAACAATGATGGCTGCAACCCAAAAATGGCCGGGCGTTGTGGTGGGCGCCTGTGGTCCCAGCTACTTGGGAGGCAGAGGCAGGAAGCTCGCTTGAGCCCAGGAGTTGGAGGTTGCTGTGAGCTGTGATGCCATAGCACTCTACCCAGGGGGACAGCTTGAGGCTCCATCTCAAAAAAAAAAAAAAAAGAAAAAAAAAGAAAAAATAGTCCCATTTTGAGATAATTCCTAAAAAGCAAAAATGTTAAAAAAAAGTTAAACAAGAAGAAAATTACAACAGAAATGTTGTTTATAGCAATAAGAATATTAGAGTCATAAAGTAATTGAGACAGTACAAAACATTTAGAGGTCTATGTTAAAATTGCTTGAACCAAACTTCACATAAAACTAAAGTGCTTTAGTGCTGCCCAAGCTGTGAAACACACAAAATTACAACATGTTGGTGAAGAACGTGCTATAAACTCAGCAGTGGTTTACCATTGGAGTAGCAGCTATAAATTTAAAAAATGGTTTCTTGAATAGAAGCTTATTTCTGCTTATTATTCCACTGCAAAAGAAAAATGATTAAGAAAAAGTAATTTTGTAGCAGCCCTAATCATTATTCTGAAAAGTATACAAATTTTTATAAAAAAATAGTTCGGTAATTTTAAATGTTGCTGGTAGCCAAATGGTGAGTGAAAACAAAGTGTATCTTTATGATTCGTAAACCAGCAACAGAGTATGAAGGATTTTCCTTCATATCATGGAACTACTACAGTTTCTACCTGGGAGGTATCTTGTCCTATTTCAGATTTATCCATACTCCAAAGTCATTACCCACTACTAACAAATAAAATATAAAAGGATACTAAAATGAAATAAGTATGTTAAGGACCATAACAGGTCTGAATCTTTTATTAACAGAAACACACCCATCTAGACAGACTTGCAAAAGGCACAAAGGAAAAGACACATACATCAATTTAAAATGTAGCTTTAATACTGAGATAGAAAATGGTTAATTTTTCAAATAAAATTGTCCCATATTATGAATGCACAATATTTTAAAACTTTTAATTTGACCAAACATTAAATACTGACATTTGACCAACTATTAAAGATTTCATATATAGCAGAGACTCAAAAATATTCATTAAAGTTAACAACTTTTAAATATTTTACAATTGATACATGTGGGTAAGAGTATAAGGAAGTTCCCTGTCTTATAACTTTCTGTAAGTTTAAGGTATATCAAAATAATGTTTTCTACGAAATTTTTAGAAATTCATAGAAAACATGAAAAACAATTTCTTTAAAAATCTCATAATTAAATCTGAAAACTGAGTACCCAATAGGTTGACTAGTCTACCTACTAGAATTGTAAGCTGGCTCGTGCTACATCATAGCTTTCCTCTAGTGCTCCCAGGCCAAGGTCCAGCACTGTTAAAGCAGGAGGTGAGTACCAGGTGAGCAAGGACTCCTCTGTACTCACAGCCACCTGGTCCACCTCCTGTCACAACAGCTGTGCATTAGATGTGAACCACCCTTACAAACGGATGAAGGAGTGCAAGGTGAGAACTAGAGTAAGGGCCCCAATACTCTGTGAAGGAACAGGTGTAGCTGAAAATAACGATTAATTATCAGCCACTGTCCCCTTGATTGCTACTCTGAAGGGCACAGCTGGCAGTTGTAAAGATTCTTCCCTTTTCTCTGTAGATACCACCACATGTTTGGAACCAGAAGTAGTTCCTGAGACAGCTTCCAAGTCCTGCTTTCCAGTAGACTGACTGACCCACTCAGATTAAGGAACTGACTCAACTGGTCCTGGACGGCTCCCACTCAATGACCCACCCAGTTAGTTGTCCATACCAATGGTCTGATGGTTCCACCCAGAACCCAGCCAATTTGCAGACCCTGATTGCCTAACCTGCCCCCCACCAAACTGTCTTTAAAAACACTGTCTCCCCAATTCTATGAGAGGCAGATTTGAGAAATTCCTCCTGTCTCCCTGCTTAGCGCTAAGCAGAATAAATGCCTCTGCTATAAGCTCTGCTGTCTCTGGGTACCGGCTTCCTCTTGGGTAGCGGGCAGATGAAACCAGGTGGGTGGTGACAAGTTCTCATAGGAGCCTACTGTAAACTGAGCATGTGAGGGATCCAGGTTGCACACTCCTTATGAGAATCTAATGCCTGATGACTGAGGTAGAGGTAATCATCTTGAATCATCCCCAAATCATGTGTCCTCCCTTCTCAGTTCTGGTAAAAACTATCTTACATAAAACCAGTCCCCAGTGGTACCCGGGAACCAATGCTCTGCTCTCGCCCATTGTTGGGGCTCAGAAACCAACACCCCCCAAACATGGCACTCTGACATGCTAAACTGAAGAAGCCTCAAGTTCTCTCAGACCTTCCCCCTCTTCCAACATATAGGATGAAGCTCTTAGAATTCCCTTATCTTGGGCCGTGCCTGTGGCTCAGTGGGTAGGGTGCCGGCCCCACATACCAAGGGTGGCGGGTTCAAACCCAGCCCCAGCCAAATTGCAACAAAAAATAGCTTGGTGTTATGGCGGGCACCTGTGGTCCCACCAGCTACTTGGGAGGCTGAGGCAGGAGAATCACCTAAGCTTGCTATGAACTGTGGGACGCCACAGCACTTTACCAAGGGCAATAAAGTGAGACTCTGTCTCTCCAAAAAAAAAAAAAAAAAAAGAATTTCCTTATCTGCCTCAACTCCAGGCTTACCAAAGAGAACAACAATTACCTCTGATCCGTTCCAGGAGTGTTCATTAAATGAACTCAAATCACAGGAAGACTAAAAGTCTGTCCACATACATGGACACAGACTTTTCCCAGGACTGTATGACTGTACGTTCTCCAAACCCGCTGACTCCCCCTAAAAATCATTTACTACTACTAAAATTTTCCACACTTCCCTGTCTTTCACCTAAAAGGGTATATATACCCCCAGTGGGTTGGGGGAAAGTGGGGGAAAATCACAGAGTGACTCAATTAATCTGGGCACATTAATAAAACCTTGTATGCTTTTTCTATCAATTAATCTGCCTTCTGTCAGTTGATTTTCAGCAAACCTTCAAAAGGCAAAGCGGAATGGCTCGGTGCCCATAGCTCAGCGGTCAGGGCACTGGCCACCTGCACCGGGGCTGATAGATTTGAACCTGGCCTGGGCCTGCTAAACAAACAAACAAAAAACCAAAAAAAATAGGCAGGTGTTGTGGTGGGCACCTATAGTCCCAGGTACTAGGGAAGTTGAGACAAGAAAATCGCTTGAACCCAAGAGTTTGAGGTTGCTGTGAGCTGTGACACCACAGTACTCTATTGAGGGTGACATAGTAAGACTCTGTCTCAAAAAAGAAAAAAGGGGGGGGGGCAAAGGAGACGTTTCCCCTTAGCATTTACATCATTGCCAATGAAATTAACGCATCACCTGCATTTGACAATACATTTTTTCCAGGTTATTAAGTCTTGGAGAAAACTAAAAATAGCATCTATTTAATCAGAAGAGTTAATATTATTCTTTTGGATTACAAAGTATCAAATCATAAAAAGTGAATGGAAAAAACTTTTAAAAAACTAATTTTCTCTTCTGTATTGTTATTACACAGAGTTCTTTATATGTAATATGTGACTGATTCTATGCTGATAACCTATACGATGCTGTTCGTAAGGGATGTAACCTGTATATTTTTGCCACAAAGCAGTTAACGATATCATAATTGGGAAGACTGAATTTTTATCAACAGATCTGGCCTGCTTGCACATACACATCCAGGCTCCCCCTTATGAATGAACATCCTTCAAGAGAGACCAAACAATCAATAAGCCCTTAACTCCAGCCTCTAGCAAGTGTCCAAGGCCTCTACTTTTAAATATGAATTCACTGTCAGAAGTCACAAACTGCTTGAGTAAAACCTCTTACGTGAATGACAAAGACCAGAATAATAAACAAAAGACCTTGAAGAAAACAGAAATGATGAAAGAAGCTAAAAGAAATGCTTTAAAAAATGAATAGCTTCAGAGATGATAAATTTCACATACTTAAAAGAATGATTGCAATGAAATTAATATCCATATAAAAGATGGATCTCAGAAACAAAATTATTAACAAAAATTCACTGGCTGGAGACACCCGTAGCTCAGTGGGTAGGGCGCCAGCCACATACACCGAGGCTGACAGGTTTGAACCAGCCTGGGATAGCTAAAACAACAATGGCAACAACAAAGAAACAGCCAGGCATGTGGCCAGCCTGTCGTCCCAGCTACTTGGGAGGCTGAGATAAGAGAATCTCTTAAGCCCTAGAGTTTGAGGTTGTTGTGAGCTGTGACACCAGAACACTCTAACCAGGGCGACAGTTTGAGACTTTGTCTCCAAAAAGAATAAAAATAAATTCACCGGCTGATAAAGAAATTTTCTATAAAATAGAATAAAATATCAGAGATTAAAATAGAAGAGAGGGCTGGACACAGTGGCTCACATCTGTAATCCTAGGACTCTGGGAGGCTGGAGGTGGGTGGATTGCCTGAGTTCATAGGATGGAGACCAGCCTGAGCCAGAGGGAGACCCCATCTCTAAAAATAGCTGGGCATTGTGTCAGGCGCCTGTAGTCCCAGCTACTTGGGAGGCTAAGGCATGAGAATCGCTGGAGCCCAAGAGTTTGAGGTTGCTGTGAGCTATAACGCCACAGCAGTCTACCGAGGGTGGCAAAGTAAGACTCCGTCTCAAGAAGAAAAAAAGAAGAGAAATTATAAGATAATCAATTTGGGAGGCTCCAGCACTCAGCTAATAATAATTCTTTGAAAAATGAAGGAAGAATTTTTTTAAAACACAAGAAAATTTCCCAGAATGAAGAATGAGTTTCTAGACTGCAAAGAGCCCACTTAGTGCCCTTCAAAATGAATTTAAAAAATTCATACTGGGCAGCGCCTGTGGCTCAATGAGTTGGGCACCGGCCTCATATACCGAAGGTAGCGGGTTTAAACCCGGCCAAACTGCAACAAAAAATAGCTGGGCGTTGTGGCAGGTGCCTGTAGTCCCAGCTACTCAGGAGGCTGAGGCAAGAGAATTGCCTAAGCCCAAGAGCTGGAGGTTGCTGCGAGCTGTGATGCCACAGCACTCTACCGAGGGTGACAAAGTGAGACTCTGTCTCTAAAGCAAAGAAACAAAATTCATACCAACATTCCATGAAATTTTCAAGCACCAGTAATATATCAACAATTAAAAAAAAATAAGTTAGGGGGTGAGAAGAGAGAAGGAACAAATCTCCAACTAAAAAAGACAATCAGATGGCAAGCAGTAGGCCTTAACACCCAACCTGCAGCCAGATGAGAGGTTTTTAACCTTTACTGCCATTAGAATCACATGAGATATTTCAAAAAGTGATGACTGGGTGGGCTCTCACCTGTAATCCCAGCACTCTGGGAGGATTACTTGAAGCCAGGAGTTCAAGACTAGCCTGAGATCCCACAGAAAACAGCTGGGCATGGTGGTGGCACATGTAGTCCCAGCTACTTGGAAGAATGAGGCAGGAGAATCACTTGAGCCCAAGGAGTTTGAGGCTACAGTAAGCTATGATTATGCCACTGCACTCTAGCCCAGGCAATTAAACGATATGTCTCAAAAACAAAAATAAAAGCAAAAACAAAGAGTGATAACTAAGAGAATCGGAATCTCTAGGGGTGGGTCCTAGGCTTTAAGGGCTCTTAAAATTCTCCAGATGATTCCAATCATTCTGTAACCAAGGTGGAAAGCTACAAGACCAAAAGAAGTGATGCTCTCAAAATTCTGCAGGAGTGATGTCCAACTTCGATGAGAGAAAAAGAAAGACATTTTCAGACTTACAGGGTCTCAGAAATTATCTCCTTTGAGTCCTTTCTCAGAGAAAAACTACATGTGCCAAAATGAGAAAGCTGAAGAGGAGGAAAACAAAGGATCCAGAAAACGAGGTGTTAAATTCAGGAGAGAAAGATGAAAGAAATTTCCAAAATAACAATAAAACCAAGTTAGAACATGTCTGCTATTCAGTGGGCTTTTACCACTCCTGATAAAAGCAGGAAGACAGGAAAGTATAGACAAGAAATATAGAGTGGGGATGGTGAAAGGGATGGATAAAGTTGCCAGACTAGTTGGTGTGTCTGACCGTATTACAATACTGAGAAGTTTTTATGGTACAGTCAAAAAATTCAAGCTGATAGGCCTGTAGCTCAGCAGCTAGGGCACCTACCACATACATGGGGGCTGGCAGGTTCAAACCCAACTAGGCCTGCCAAACAACAAAAACAACAACTACAACAAAAAAGTAGCCGGGTGTTATGGCAGGCACCATAGTCCCAGGTACTTGGGAGGCTGAGGCAAGAGAATCACTTAAGCCCAAGAATTTGAGGTTGCTATGAGCTGTGATGCCACAGCACTCTACTGAGGGTGACACAGTAAGACTCTGTCTCAAAGGAAAAAAAAATTCAAGCTGATAAAGAGAAATAGATTTAAAAAAAAAAAATCTGAACTTGCAATTTATGTTTGCCAGGAAAAATAAAAAGTTACATAGAAAAGGAACTACCAAATTATAGACATGGCTCAGGTGCTAACAACAGTCAAAAATCACATAAACAGTAAATTTTGATTTAACAAAAAATGGCTCTCTGAGAAGATACACATGGAAATGAGTAAGAGTATTAAAAAGTTAATTCTCCCCTTCCAAAGTGGGGAATGAACACAGATACTCTGAAACTGGAAAATACGTCTATAAGCAGTAATACAAGTAGGTTTGCTTGTGGCACGGAAATGCAGGAATAAAGTCAGAGATGCAACAGGAGAGGGAAAAGAAAAGGCCTGGCGCCAAGTCCTGCAGGAGTATTTGACTTTAAGCTTCATTCACATACTACTTTTAAAACTATATGCACATATTACTTTGATTAAAATAAAAAGGCAAGGGACTGATGTTTTAGGGAGACTTGTGCTGAAATCAAAGCCTACATCATTTACCCACAGTCAGAGGTATGTGTTTAAGGGCTTTTATCCTTATAGATAAACTTCTTTACTGTCCTAGAGAAATGAGTCAGAAAACATGGACATAAGCACTTTCTTTCTTTCTACAGGTCCTCTAACAAGCCAACCAAGGATCTAAGAAAAAAATTATTTCAAAATTCTGGGGCATTTGAAAATTTTAACTGTTGTCATTAAAAAAATTATATTAAATTTTTAAGAAATTTTCTGACAAAATACTGCATGCCAGGAAAGAGAATTATAAAATAAATAAATAAAACCATCTTTTTAACCTTGATATTCTTTATTATAAACTCTTTATTAACAGAAAAATGGCAAATGGATATGACTCAAGATATCTCAACTGTCATTTCTAAAGTTTTTACATCAAAATTATCAACTGCATTGATTAATACTATGTGTAGAAAGACTATAAAGAAAACAAATAAAAGCACTAACTTCAGACACAAAAAGATATGTCTAAGAATTTTTTCCCCTTCTCATAAACATGCTCCATGTGATTCTCTGAAATGCTTTGAGGCAAGGCATAGTGGCTCATGCCTAATCCTAGTACTCTGGGAGGTTGCAGCAGGAGGATTCCTTGAGCTCAGGAGTTGGAGACCAGCCTGAACAAAAGGGAGACTCCATCTCTACTAAAAATAGAAATATTAGCCTGGCAAGTGTTGTAGCAGGCCCCTGCAGTCCCAGAGTATGAGGTTGTTGTGAGGTAGGCTATTGCCACCCACACTCAAGCCTGGGGCAACCGAATGAGAGATCCTGTCTCAAATAAAAAAAAAAAAAAAGAAAAGAAATGCTTTGAACTTGTGGCTTTTTTTAAAACCACCATTAAAGGACTTATTGTACTGCATTTCAATTTTCTGTCTACTGGTCTCTACCCCTCTACAAACTGTCAGTTCAGCAAGGCTTCATACAGTTTTTCCCGTTCAGAGTTACAGAAATTCCTCTCATACTGCAGCACATGGGAAACAATAAATGAACAAAATTGTTCAAACAAAATTCCCTGCCTTGCACATGGGAAACAATAAATGAACAAATATGTGATTTAAGCATCTTTTACCTCATTTAGAATCGATTTCTTGTTAATAAAGATAATGCTTAAACATGAGACAAATTAGTACTTCATACATATAGGAGGAAGGTGAATGGAAAAGTACCTTTCAATGAGTGTCCCATTTTGAATCATCCAAACATCACAATACGTTCGAGACACCAGCATGACAGCAATAAGTATCAAGTAACCTGTCTAAAATAAACCAGGTATAATAAATTAAATGCATTTTAATAAATTAAAAGAAACTCCCTTAGTAAAGAATTTTGGTTTCCAAAGTCAAAGCTTATCTAGCTTAAGTATAGTTGCCTGACGTTTTCCCTATGCTCAATTTTTAAAAATAGTTCAAAAAGAACTTAAAAGTATTGTAGAAATAGAAAGAGCCTTACAGATCATTTAACTTCTCTCATCCCGAATTGAGAAGTGAAGCCTAGGCAGGTAAAATAACGTGCTTTCCTGTAACTAGCCCAGGACAGAGGCTACCAATGCAACTTAGATCACCTGGATCACAGTGTACTGTGATTTCCTTATATATTTTTTTTCTTTCAGTTTTTGGCTGGGGCCGGGTTTGAACCTGCCACCTCCGGTATATGGGGCCAGCACCCTACTCCTTTGAGCCACAGGTACCACCCCCTTATATACAACTTTAACAAACAAAAATGTTAGTCATTGCCAACATATTGTTAAACAACTAACAAATAATGAACTGTATAATTTTGTCTAAGTGGAATAAAGTGGTTTAATTTGTCAGAAAAAAAATCTCTACTAGAACCCAACTTTCACAGGGCTTTTAGTTTAGTTATGAAGACAAGATTCATGTGTAAAAAAAAAAAAAAAAAAGACAGATAAATTCAGACAAGCATATTCGTATCCCTTTGTATGATCAGTGGTAGAAGTCAAAGTTTGGAGTAGCAAAAGATGGTTATGGCATTAGAAATATATAAAAAAGACCAACTAAAACAAAGGTGAGAATAAGGATTAAAAGTGAAGCAACACAAAAGATTTAATGGAAAAAATAGGATTAAAACATATGAAATATGGTATTGCATATATAGTTTCCCCAATGTAAAATTATTACAAGCTTCTAAGTAGAACAGAAAGCGAGGCTGGAGAACGTTCCTTAAGCAATGCTGTGTGCAAGACAGATTATGGATTACGAAGCAGGGCAGAGTTGAGAGGCTGGGTGACTGGCTAGAAGTCAGTGACCTCTCAGTGTGAGGTGAGAATCCTACCATCCCTGATCCCCACACACATATTCGAAGTTTAAACTTTTTAAACCGGAACAACAAGAGAAACTAAAGCCAGGGAAGAAGGCCTGCGGGGGTGGCAAGGGGGTGGACGTTTGTTGGATAATGTGTTTAGTTCCAAAGTTACTGAAGGGATGACTGCAGCATCTATTATGCAATTTTTGCGAAACTTTTTTTTTTAAAACAGCTTTTTAAAAGGTGAAGACACCAGACAGACAGCCCTTTATATGAAAGACAAGGCACTGAATCATAAGCATAGCAGTAATAAATGAAGCCCTAAGAAAACCAGGCCAAATAAGTCTGCAACTGAGCTATGACACTTAGTACTCCAATATCTGCCAGAGTTGGCTGGGAAGGAGAAGACACCATCTTCCCACCCTACCCCATCATCCCAAAGTTAGGTATTCCGCTGACAACACAAGAACCTATTGACTTTAATAAATGTCGTCTGTAGATGCCACTTCAAATGTCATGCTAACTTTTAATTCAGACGATAATATAATCTCAATCCTAAATTAATCACCGAGATTTAAAAGTTAACAGTAGAGGACTGTTCCTTCCCCTCGTTTTATATTCTTGGCTTAATTTTTCTTTAAAAGTACCAAGTTTACTTGTTTTACTTCAGCAAATCTGGCAAACTTTGATTATTGGCAGTTCTGAAATGCCCTTAATAAAAGAATGTCCTTCGAATCACCACTATCCCGATTATTAATGTGTTCATGCAATATGCCAGACGAAAGATCTGCAGTGATTCAGGCAGCCCCTCACTTATATATAAACTTTTTATATGCTGTATTTTCTTTTCTTTTTTTTTTTTTTTTTTTTTAGACAGAGTCACACTTTATTGCCCTTGGTAGAGTGCTGTGGAGTCACAGCAAACAGCAACCACCAACACCTGGGCTTAGGTGATTCACCTGCCACACCCACCCAAACTAGCTGGGACTACAGGCACCTGCCACAACGCCTGGCTATTTTTTGTTGCAGTTTGGCTGGGGCCAGGTATGAACCTGCCACCCTCAGTATATGGGGCCGGCGCCCTACTCACTGAGCCACAGGCACCGCCCTATATGCTGTATTTTCATTTCTTTCTTTCATACATCAACTAATCACTTTCTCTCTACCATCTTCTGTGATTTCTATGAGAACTTTTCATTTTCTTCAACTGGGGTTAAACTTGAATTTTTGTGGTGGTGATGGGGAGACAGTCTCACTATGTCGCCCTCCCTAGAGTGCCCTGGCATCACAGCTCACAGTAACTTCAAACGCTGGGGTTAAGCAATTCCCTTGCCTCAGCCTCCCAAGTAGCTGGGACCACAGGTGCCTGCCACATGCCTAGCTATTTTTGTTATAGTTGTCATAGTTGTTTAACTAGCCAGGGCCGGGTTTGAACCTGCCAGCCTTGGTGTATATGACTGGCGCCGTAACCACTGTGCTATGGGCGCCAAGCCTAAACTTGAATTTTTATATCCCTCCAAGATGGTTCATAAAATGGCTCAGAGTGCACAGCTAACCTGGGGGCCAAGGAAACCCTTTCTGACTCCCTAAGACCTATCCAATGTCTCACATCCATTTTACATTGAACCTTTGTAATTGTTAAAATGAGCATTAAGCCATTAACTGATTAGGTGGTTATAGATGAATCTTTCCAGAGAAGCTTGTATTTTAAAAAAAGGATTCTTCAAGAGCCATAGAGCCCCAGAGTGGTCAGTGCTAGGTCTCCATGGCGACCAGATGCAGTCGGATGTTGCAGCAGCCCTCGCCTGGCCTCCAGCCTCTGGGCTGGCCTCTCCAGGGCAAGGGAGCGCAAGCCAGCTGTGGGTGCACCAGGGCCTCCAGGTTCAGAAGAGGATTAAAAAGAATTAAAAAAAAAAAAAAAAAGGATTCTTCAAAGCCAAGTAGGTTGTACAAACGAAATAACAATTAATTATACCTAAAGAGTTACAGAAATGCTTTACAAAGAACATACGAGAATGAAGTTTTTTTTAAGAAAACATTTGTTTTTGTTGGGGGGAGGGATAAGATGTCACAGACACGATGTCAACAAATGAAAGCATAAGAGCATAGGGCTTGATCATAAAACAGTAAACAATCTTCTAAACAGATGATATTAAAAGGTCTGGTCAGGTGTAGTAGTTCCTGTCTGTAATCTTAGCACTATGGGAGGCTTAGGTAGGTGGACTGCTTAAGCTCAGGAGTTAAAAGACAGTCTGAGCAAGAATGAAATCCTCCCTGTGTCTAAAAATAGCTGAGAACTGTGGCAGGTGCCTATAGTCTCAGCTACTTGGGCAGCTGAGGCAAGAGGATTGGTCAAGCCCAAGAGTGTGAACTTACTATGAGCTATTACGCTACGGCACTCTACTGAGGGCAACTAAGTGAGAGACTGTCTCAAAAAAATAAATAAAATAAAAAGTCTGGTTGATAAGAAAAAGGAAGTCAAATGTTTTCATCAGGATTTTATAAAGAAGACTAGTTGGAAAAGGAGAAGTAGCAAAGGATTATTAAGAGATTATAATATAATAATCCAGGTGAAATACACTGAGAACAGCAAGAATGTAAAAGCAGAAACTAACATATGAGAAACCAAGGATAGTTAGAACATTTAAAATACAAAGAAACGAGATCTTAAAAGTAAGTGTGATCCAAATTTTACCAAAATGTGTGCTCACATACAAGAAAACTATGCACCAAAATGAGTAAGACTGATAGGCACCAAAAAGAAAGAAAGCAAGCCTAGCTGCATTTTCCAAGAGACATATGTTACCTCTCCCCAATTATGAAAAAGCCATTATTGTTTTAGTTTCTTAAGGGCAGAATCGGTAAGACATGACGCCAAGGGGAGGGAAAGAGACCGAGTCCAGCAGGGTGGGGGGGGGACGCAGCGGAAGTTCTCTTTTGGAACATCTTATCTATTCTTGCTACTACTCCGTTATAAGGCTAATGCTTTTTAAAATCTGAACAACAGGAAACATTATGTCTTAAGAAGGTAACTTTGGCAAAAAATATTTTAAAGAGATTCTGAAAGTAAGACTACTTAATGGATACTAAATATCCAGGTAAGAACAGAAAAAATCAGCAGCGCCCAGAGACTAAACGCTGAGGCAGGAGGAGGTGGAGCAGTCCACTGATGACAGTTCCAGTTACAGAACAGGAGAAGGCTAAGGAGACCAGGGATGGAGAGCACAGCATTAGTGTAACAATCATTAAAAATGCTGATCAAAGGCTCGGTGCCTGTGGCGCAGGTGGCTAAGGCGCCAGCCACATACACCTAAGGTGGTGGGTTCGAATCCAGCCAGGGCCTGCCAAACAACAATGATGGCTGCAACCAAAAAAATAGCCGGGTGTTGTGGCGGGCGCCTGTGGTCCCAGCTACTTGGGAGGCGTAGGCAGGAGACTCACTCGAGTCCAGGAGTTAGAGGTTGCTGTGAGCTGTGAGGCCACAGCACTCTACCCAGGGGGACAGCTTGGGGCTCTGTCTTTAAAAAAAAAAAAAAAAATGCTGATCAAAAATAAAATAAACAAAATCTAGATAAAATGGCAAAAGACAGAATAAGATATTATTCCTATAACCAGCTCACCTCCTGACAACCTGCAAATTCAGATATCATTTCAGATATATTAGAAACATTTAATCAAATATCAAGCAGCAGCCTTCAAACATATTCCACAACAAAGTGATTTTGTTAACATCTCAGTATCATAAAAATGTTTGCCTTTTTAAATTTAATCTTGTTGTTATTGACAATATTAAACTATAATAAAGAGATACCATCTTGGGTTAACTGCACCACAGTATTCTAATTTCCACATAAAAGAAAATGAAATAATACTTCATAATCAAAAGAAACTTTAAAAATTGGCACTAAACATGAACTTGTAGTTTTCTTTATCTATCTAGAACATCTGCACTGATCTCACATAACCCCGTAAGCTCAATACTTAACGTAACATTATAATTTCGTAAGACTTACCTCTTTACAAAATGTCCTAGGAACCATGATTTTCAGAATCTGTGTAAGCCTTGATAAAAATACTTTGTCCACCACAGCTCTTTCTCTTTTCCCTTCTTTCTAAATTAAAAAAGAAAAAAACCTCATTAAAAATGCTGTAACAACTGTACAATAAAATTTAAGAGTCATGTTTCATCTAAGTCAGTACAAACAACTAGGAGGACAGACACTCAACTCAGAGATTTGTGCTGCCCCTCATATTCAAATACGCTTCCAAAAAAACTATGCTATCTAAAAACTGGATAAGGAAGTGAGATGTTCTAGAGCCACATGACTATCTAGAACACAGCAGGCAGAAGAAACAGTTAACTGCAAAACCCCAAGGTGAAACCCACTCTCAGTGTGCTAGAGGAACAACCAAACGGCCAATTCGCTGGGGCTGTGAACAGGGGACAGGAGCAGATGAGGTCAGCTAAGAAATGATCAGGGACTTACTAAATTTTTTACTATTCACTTCCTGATTAACAGCACACTTAAAAAAATTTTTTTTGAGCAGGATTTTCCTTGATATCAACTATAAATATGCAACCTGCCACTTATTCTCTTTTCCTCATAAAATTCAAAGCCAAGGTTCCTTCACTCATGCAGTTCACTTTCTAGGAGGAGAAACTCCAAAGTACACCAATAAATTACAGACAGATTAGGCAGGGCCACGAGGAACAAAACGAAGGGTTCAGACAGGATAGCCAAAAAGGCTTCCTGACATTTAAAGTAGGACATAAATAAAGTAAATCACAAGATGCTTATGGGCCTGGGAGCTGGGGGTGGGGTGGAGGACTGGGGAGTGACAGGTGAGTGAGCCTAAGTAACAAAAGGCACAAAAACAAAATGTCAGTGTTGGAAATAAAACTGGTCTGTAAACTTTACAGCAAGATGACAGTAGTTGTTAAAGTAAAGGGAACAAGAATGAGAGAAGCTGAAAAGATAGGCATGGCCTGTGCCGACCTTGATGCCGATGTCGTAGTAAGGATTAGGAGTTTGTTAGCCTAACAAACCATTACCATTTGGTTACCAAACATAACCATTTTTACTTGTGATTTAGGGCATTTTATCTAACTTTGTAGCAATGTATACGTAATATATTTCCAGGCCTGGTAAATATCTCGTTTGTTTTTTCTTGGAACATAGTAATAAATTGCTTCTTAAATAGGGCCCTTAAAAAAAAAAAAGTTTGTCAGCATAGAGCAGTGATTTCCAACACTGGTGTGCCACAAGAGGATCTTAGATGTGCCCCCCAAACCATTAAATTGTTTTTGAAAGAAGTTCAAAACATAGTAAGTATATTCATTTTTTACTGTTTTTTTTTTTAAGGTGCTCCAGAAGTTTAACTACAGGTTCAAGTGTGCTGTGAGATAAAAAAGGTTGAAAAACACTGGTGTAGAGGGATTTAAAATAGTCTTATCTCCCACAGAGATTTCTTTTCACTTTCACTGGACCCATGAAAATGCAAATACAAGATCCTTTGCAAAGATAAGGAAGTGACAGGAACAGCCTATAGCAAAGGCTATTTGCTTTACTATCCTTGGACTGTTGGGGAGAACAGGCAGAAGAAACTCCTTGGAAAAGGCAAGAAACTCCAGAAAAGCTCTATCTCCTAATAAACCCCTTCTCCCAACTCCCACAATCACAGCTCACTTATCTGGTTTACTACTACCCAGTATGCTCTTCACAAACAAAAACCTATATATAGCATAGTAACTCGATAGATAGACTATCAGCATGCTTTAATTAAATTAATATCTAACTTGGACATTAAATGAATAATTCGAGTACTGAATTAGAATAATGTCATCTTTGTGTCAGACATTGTGCCAAGTGCTTTACAGAGAACTGTAATAAAAAAGCACTGAATATAGTACAGAATTATGGCTCAAGAAAGGACATTTGAAGACACTGTGTTTACTGGGTTACAGTAAAACACTACAATAAAACTAGATAAGAATCCCCCTACACTGTACCTGTTGGAACAAAGACTCAGGATCTCAGGTTTTTCAGAGAAAGCTGCAACTCTTATCCTGCTGTGTAGGACAGGCTCAGTAAGTCTACTTCATTCACATTTGCATGCATTCATGAATTCAAAATTTATTTAATCCAATGCACTATTCCAAAAAATAAAAAATAAGTAAGTAGCTGAGCAGCTAACTGGCATATATTTCCTCCTCTTCATCCTCTTCTGTTTCTGTTGTCACTGTCCCTACTGTTACTTAAGCTGTCTAAGAGCTGACGGGGTTGTCATTACTTCTCAATTCATAAAGGAAACCATATACTTCTAAAAACCATCATAGTGTTTTCTGCAAAGAACCAGCTGGACTGAAGAACTGGCTCAGAAAGGCCGGATGCAGAGAGGTGATGTTAAGATGCTCTACCCCTTCTGACACATAACAAAATTCATACCTGAAACCAATCTCAACAAGAATATCTGCAGAGATAGTATGTTTCATGATGTTACTAAGAATTCATTTTAAATTCACAATTGACTTTCATCACCTCTAAACTTCCCAGTTTAAAAAAATATAAAAATATTTTGATAATTTAAGTATAACAAGAAAATTACAGAAGTAGCAAACAAATCATTAAAGATCATTTAAGAAGTTAGGTAATGCAACCAGGAAAGAAATGAACCCCAAATTCAGGAGATAATAAAGTATAGTAAGAAGTTCCTACTGATAGGTGAATGAACTTAGGCAAAGTGAGAAAGACAGATGTTTGGAATAGAAATAGCAGGTAAAAGAAAAAAAAGCCCATATGGTGCTGACTAGAATCTAAGTATTCCTCTACATGGCTGGGGAAAGTGTAGATTGCTACAACTATTATGTATCAGCTATCAAAATGTAAGACATCTACTGACTAAAATATAAAATAACCCAGCAAATTTACTTTGAGGAACTTATCCTTACACCTGCACATATGCTTTGTCACACAAATGAAAAAACCATCGCCCTCTGTGTATAACAGCACGAAAATAAAAACGACCTAAACGTGCATCTTACTACATAAATCACAGCAAAATTACCCAATGAAAACTCTACACAACTGTGAGAAAGGAAGCAGCTCACATTCAGACTATGATAATACAGTAGCTAAACTGACTAGTTCTATAGCTATCAGCATGGGTAAAAAAACTGCCAGTAAAAAATAATGACTCGTGTAATTCATTTTATAAGTAGATTGATAAAACTTCTGAATATGTAAATTCCACCTATATCGTTTACAGATATATACAAACAACCCCTCAAAAACATTAAGGTAGGGGCTGGGAGCAGTGCTTCACATCTGTAACCCTAGTACTCTGGGAAGTGGGAGGATCACTTGAGCTCAGGAGTTCCAGACCAGCCTGAGCAAGAGTGGAACCCCTTAGCCAGTCATGGTGGTGTGCACCTTAGTCCCAGTGACTTGTGCAGCTCAGGCAGGAGGACTGCTTGAACCCAGGAGTCTGAGGTTACAGTGAGGTATGATGATGCCATTGTACTCTAGCCAGGACAACAGAATGACTCAAAAAAAAATTTTCTTTTTAATGCATAGAAATGTTAAATACCAAACCTAGCACAGTGTTTAATTTACCTTTATACATTTTGAATCTTATACCTTGTGTATTCCTTCAAAATTAAATAAATATTTTAAAATCAACTATTTCATTATACTATTTTCTCTCTAATTAAATAATTTTCTTCTCCTTTAATTTTATGTCTTAAGAAAACTGTCTCATCACACCTCCATCACAAAAATTATGATTATAAAAAATTTCAACAAAAAGTGGTGCCTTTTATAATTTCTCTCATAATTAATATATTCAATGTAGAAAAACTAGAAAATTAAAATGAGCAAAAATAAGAAAACTTAACCTATCAATTTTGGGACATTACTATATTTCATTTTAGCATATATATGTATATAATGCATACATGTGTAAATTTTACAAATGTGGTGTCAGCATGCATCTTATATACCTTCTATTGCCAATCATATAATCTAACTTAAATTCATATTGCTCACACTACCCAACTAGCAAGTAAGTATATACTAAAACAGAATTGGACAGAAAAATAGGAAGGAGGAATAAAAAAAAGAAAGAAATGAATCCACTTATCCTAGAACTTGCAGATAGTACATATAACTAAGATAAATAAGATTTTATTATTCAAATAAAACTTAGGTATGAAACATCATAGAGATAGAATTGTGCCAGAAAACTGGACATAAGCATATCGGATCCCATTTTTCAAAGACTGTTCTGATGTCAATGTCCACTAATGTAGAGGGCTTGGAAAGACTGAAGAGACACTAATCACTAGAAGCCAGCATGAGTTTACTAAAAATAAGTCGTGTTACACTAGTCTAATTTTCTTCCTTGTTAAGGATACTACACCAGTGTAACAGCTCACAGGTAGAATGTAAGTTCCATAAGGGTAGGGACTTACTTGTGTAACTGTCATATATCTAGAGACAAGAACAATGCTGGGCACATGTGAGGAGCTCAAGATATATTTGTTGAGAGATTGACTTATTAAATGAATCGAGAAATTAATCAAGAAATCTGATGTTTCTTACAAACTTATTGTGGCCTTAAATAGAAAAATAAGAACCCGATTTTGCTATAGCTGGATGCAGTCACGGATGAATAGACAGTAACTAAAAACAAAAGACTAAGAGATATCACAGATTAATCTCTCTGGTCCTTACCTACTCAATACTATTAGCAATTTTGAAAAGAGAGAGAAGGTAATTAAATTTGTATATAACACTTCCTATTTAAAATACTAGATTTGAATTGTATCCAAAATTACACTAATAGTACAGATAGTGAATTAAACCCATTAAGTTAACATTGATAGGGATAAATTAATGTTTATTTAAAAGACATTGACAGAATTGCTATATGATCCAGCAATTCTGCTCCTAGGTGGGTAGGCAGATATACACACACACCACACACACATATATATAGATATACATATTATATCTATACATATGTATATAGATATGTAAAGAGAAATAAAAATATGTGACCACAAATGTGGTATATCTATCCAACCGGATACTATTCGGCAATAATGACCAATGGAACATTGATACAGCAACAACGCGATGAACTTTAAAATCATTGTGCCAAGTAAAAGGATCAAGGCATAAAAGCCCACATACTGCATGGTTCCATTAATATGAAATGTCCATAACAGGCAAATCAAGAGACAGAAATTAAACCAGTAGCTGCCAGGGTTGGAAGAAGAGTGACTCCTGATGGTTACGAGATAGGAGGAGGAGGGAATGATGACAATTTTCTAAAATTAGTTATGTGCTGTGCATATACTAATAACCACTAATTTATACACTGAAAATAATAAATTTTATATATATGAATTTTATCTTAATAAAGCTATTCATTAAAGAAATAAATTGGCCGATAAATATAAGATGTAGGGGATCTGTCAAACAGACCTATTTATCAAAAAGACATCTAAAAGTTATAATTTACCATAAACTCCACTTAATGTAAAAAATAGTTACAGCTAAAAAAGTAAAAGCAATCTTAGGGCTAAATTTTAGCAATATGGTCTTCATATCAAGGAATATAATAATGTTTGTATTTTCCATGCTAGTCAGACTACATGTGTACAACTATATTTTATTCTAAGCACAATGTCTACAGAAAACTAGGACAGGTCCCAAGAATGTATACAGAATTAAAAAAGGATGAGAAACCAAGTTGCAGGAGAAACATGTGAAGAAATGAAGCTGGCTTAGCAAAGAAAAGATACAACTACCTTCAAATATATTAGGGTCTACTAGAGAAGACAAATTTGTCCTGTGTTGCTACAAAAGGGATACTGGAGTCAATAACCAAAAATCAGTTTCATCAGCTACACTAATGGTGGGGTACTTTCCATCACACAAACAGTAAATACTACGAGGCACCTACCTGTCAGGATTCCTATTTCAGAAAGAATTCCTATAACATGCAGCAGATTAGAGATGACATTTTTAAGTTGTCTTTGAATTATAAAATTCTATAATTTTATCCTCATTTAAAATTATACACCAAAGTAAACAAAATAAAATGCATAAAATCCCAAAGAGTAGGTGACTTAAAATTTTACCTCATTGTTCTGTAATGGTGGTTTTCCACTTTTCTTACTGCAGAAGGAAAAAAGAGAGAGAGCTTTACTTTACTTGCAAAGCATTATTATCATTATAATTATTTTAAGATGTCAAAAAATATATACCAAATCCTCCAAATGGGTTTCGTCTTTTTCATATTACAAGCTAGAACATGTTAAATAGTAACAGTCCAGCTGCCTCTAACTAAACATTATTTACAGAAAGTGCTCAATAAATGTTACTAAATTATGTAACAGGCTGTATCTGGTAATTTTCATACACACATGTGGATAAATGCACACATAAGTGTAACTCTCCTTCTCCATCTTTGAATCAAAGCTTTGCCATGTGAGCTGCTTTGGCCAAAGAGATGTTAGCAAACTGATATAAACAGAGGCTTGAAAAATGTTTGTACGTTGGACCCTTTCTCTTACCACTGGCAATCCCAGGTTATTCTCCTAAAGGATGAGAGAATGTCTATCATTCCTATATTACAAATGAGGAAACTAGCCTGCGAAAAAAGTAGCATGCCCCAGGTTCATACTCTACTACTGATCTAGGCTACTTCTCTGAACAGTATAATTAACCACACTTAGATCCATTTTATAATACATTACCATGGCACCCTCTGATTTTACATTAGATTGACCACATTTTTAATGCCTTGATTCATGTGCATTTTCTTCCAGTATACTAGTTTTTTGAGATCAGAAACTACTGCAGGTTGGTTTCTCCAAAGTTCAGGTGACATGGCATTTGGGGTATAAAATGTTTACTATGGATCAACACCCATGGATGGAGGGCAGCAAAAGCAAATCTGTGTAGAACTTAAACTGGGATGCAGTCCAAACAAAATTTCAGCCAACCAAACAGAAAGCTCTTACACTATCCAATCAGAGTGCTCTGTGACGGGCTGAAATGGCCAGGTCTTTACGCCTCTGTCTTCTTCTGTCTGCAAAAGCATACTACCCTGGGGAGTTTATGATGGGGGCTCTCAGCAGCTCAGGCCAACCCTAAGGCGTGGGGCAGAGGGGCTACCTGAATTCCACATTTCTCACAGCTGGGTATACAGCCATTCTTTCAAGGAGAATCTGGCTGGCATATCTCCGTGTCCACAACAGAAGGTTCATGCATTACTTATCCTCTATGGTAAACATCTAGCTGAGCTACAACAATGTACAGAATAAACACTTTCAATAGTAAGATACCAGGTCACTAAACAAGGATACAAAGTCAACTACAATTCAATACTTGCTCTTATTTTTAAAAGTGCTTAGATTTCTTAGCTTTTCTAATTTCAATTGCATTACAGAATTGTTTATATGTTGTAAAAAATAGTTTATGAATTGTGAAACTGTTTCAGAAAATGCATTTTAGCACAGCAAAGGTAAGAATCAACCGAGTGAAGAAACAATGAAATGAGAGAAAATATATGCAACCACTGATCTGATACGGGGTTGATATCCAAAATACGTAAAGAACTCAAATACCTCACTAGCAAGAAAACAAAGAATTCAATTAAAAAATTGAGAAAACAATCTGAATAGGTCTATCTCAAAAGAAAGCATACAAACGGCCAACAGGCATATGAAAAACCGCTGACCATCTCTAAAAATCAGGTAAATGCAAATCAAAATTGTAACGAGATACCACCTCACACCTGTCAGGATGCCTATTACAAAAGAGTAAGTGTTGGCAAGAATGTGGCAGAAAATGTAAATTAGTAAGTCCATTATGGAAAACACCATGGGGATTTTTCACATGAGGAATGTTGATGGCCTGCATTGAAATTTTACCATTAGAGATGGAAAGAAAAGCACAAAGAGATATTGGAAACACAGGGTACGAGAAAAGGAGAATATCTTTGGCTTTTGGTTTGGGTAGCTGAGAGATGAAGAAGGTGCATTCACTGACCTAGGGCTGAAGTTCGATATGGGAAAATAAAGAACAGATTTGGGATGGAGAAGTTCAGACTTAGCCAAGTTTAAAATGTTTTCATTAAATCCGGGTACAGATACTTTATGAAAAATCATGTATTCAAGTTAGAAAAGAGGAGGGAGCTAGAGATTTGGAGAGTCATTTAGAGAAAGGGTGATAGCTGATTCCACGGTTTTGAATGAAGTCTCCTAGAACGGTATCTCTAAGACCTAGAGATAGTGGAGCTGAAGACACATTCTTTACCTTCCTGAAGTTCTGTGAGAAGTTTCTTTGTGTTTTCATTTTGGTGATATTGATCATGTAGCGAGGACGTGTATGGTAAACAACTCTGCTGCAATTAGAACTTGTAAAATAAGAAAATTATCTACTGCAACTTTTATAATGAACTATTTTGCCATTAGAAGTTTTTTATAGTGATAATTATAGATGAAAGGTGTTTTCACAGAAACAAATCTTTTAAAGAAACTTTGGTTTGAAATCATGAAAATGACAGAGGAATAGAGTAATGTACTATGACTGCTACACACTGATCACAGAAAACAGGCCTTATATGTAGATTCTGTGTTCCGGCCAAGTGAGGGCCTTAGAGATGTCATGGTGGGCTGTGAACAAGGTGTGTCAAGGAAGCAAGAAGACAGGAAAGTGATGGGCAAGCTGACTGACCATATGGTCCACAGATGGGTGCGAGTGTAGGGGGTATGGGAGTGTGTGTGTGTACTATATGTATACATGTATGTACCAAACTTAAAAAACTTTATTTACATGAGCAGTTGTACTGTATGGATCCCTATTTCTCTCTATAAGTATCAATTTGTAATGTTTATTAACAATAAGTGTTATGGCATTTTTAGAGTATTTTAATTTTTAGAATTTTGTTTTGATATATAGACATAGATATATATACAAACACATATTATGAAATAATTACCACTAGCAAACTCTAGTCACCCTCCTGTACATGACATCTGCACAATTTATTCATCTTGCATCACTGAAACTTAGTACCCTTTGACCAACATTTCTCGTTTTCCCCTGCCCCCAGCAACCACCATTCTACTCTCTGCTTCTCTAAGTTTGCCTTTTGTAGATTCCACATTTGAAATCACACAGTATTTGCCTTTCTGGGTCTTGCTTATTTAACTTAGCATGACATCCTCCAGGTTCATCCACGTTGCTGCAAATGATAGGATTTGCTTCTTTCTAAGGGCTGAATATAGGCCATGATACATCTGTCCTTAGGTTGAATCCATGTCCTGACTACTGTGAATAATACTGCAATGAACACGAGAGTGCTGATCCATCTTTGAGATACTGATTTCCTTTCCTTTGGATGTATACCCAGATGTGGAACTGCTGGATCAAACGGTAGTCTTGTTTTTAACCTTTTTGAGGAATCTCCACATGGTTTCCCATAATGGCCACAGTAATTTACATTTCCACCAACAGTGTACAAGACTTTCCTTTTCTCCACATCTTTGCCAACCCTTATTTTTTGTCTTTTTGATACTAGCTATGCTAAGAGGTATAGGGTAATATCTCACTGAAGTTTTGATTCCTATTTCCCTAAATTATTAGGGATGTTGAGTATTTTATCACATATCTGAAATATTTTTATGTCTCTATTATAATAGTTTTCTTATTATTAGTCTCTATTCTCTTCCAATTCATTTCCACAGCCATTTAAATCTGATACATGTACATGTATATACACATATACTGTACATACATGTAATATGCACACACACAAACACCTGCACAGACTATATAGACCACATATAGGTATATAAAATATGTAGCCTGTAGAATTCAACTTAAGTAATGCCCAGAACCTTAATTATATCAAGATGAAAGGAAAAAAAGATTAATAATCTAAATATCCAACCAAAAAGTTAAAAAGAACAATAAATATAAGGGAAAGCAGAAGAAATTTAAAACAACCAAAGCAGAATCTAAGGAGTTTGAAAGTAGAAAAACAGTAGACTTTAATCAATAAAAATCCAAGAGTTGGTTCTTTGGGAAATAATCTAATTTTAAAAGAAGTACTAAAAAAAATTAGTACTAAAAAAGTATTTTAAAAAAGATTTAAAATAATCTAATTTTAAAAGAAATATTAAAAAAATAAGGTGAAAAAGAAATGTTCACAAAAATAGATGAAGTTTTTTAAAAAACACAAAAGACTTCTTAGCTCTACGTAAAGAAACTTGGAAACCTGGATGAAATGGATAATTTTCTAGAAAAACAAAGCTTTCCAAACTTGGCCCCCAGGCAGAAAGAAAAAAAGACAAATAGACTGAAAAACTAAGAAACTGAGAAAATTGTGTGAGACATTTTTCACCCACTCTACTGCCTAAAAAAAAACATCAAACCAAAAGATTTACTGGGGAATTCTACAAAACCCTCAGTGAAAAGATAATTTTAATGCTTTCAGCTGCTCCAGGGCACAGATAAAAGAAGAAAGCTTCTATGAAGAAAGCTTCTATATCACCTTTGCTACAAATAGAACAGTGGCACCAAAACCTAACAAAAATTGCACACACTAAAAAACTGCAGGTCGTTCTCACTTATACTAGCGGCTTTTGTATTAATATTTCAGAATACTATGCGGTACACATTTTGGTTACATAATTTGCTTCTGTACATTTAAAGTCAAAGCTGTAAGTGTGGCTCGGCGCCTGTGGCTCAATCGGCTAAGGCACCAACCACGTACACCTAAGGTGGTGGGTTCAAATCCCCAGCCTGGGCCCGCCAAACAACAATGATGGCTGCAACCAAAAAATGGCCGGGCGTTGTGGTGGGCGCCTGTGGTCCCAGTGACTTGGGAGGTGGAGGCAGGAGACTCGCTTGAGCCCAGGAGTTGGAGGTTGCTATGAGCTGTGAAGCCATGGCACTCTACCCAGGGGGATAGCTTGAGGCTCCGTCTCAAAAAAAAAAAAAA
>CAUYQV010123510.1:0-30085 GCA_963574575.1 Galagoides demidoff | reverse complement strand
TAAGAAAAACTTAGCTGGGTGTTGTGGCAGTTGCCTATAGTCACAGCTACTTGAGAGGCAGAGGCAAGAAGATCACTTAAGTCCAAGAGTTTGAGGTTGCTATGAGCTATGACACTACAGTACTCTACCAGGGCAAGAAAGCGGGACTCTGTCTGAAAAAAAAAAAAAAAAAAAGACTTATTTAATGGCATAAGATGTGGTCTATTTCAGTGAACACTGAACATGTCCTTTAAAAGTATTTGTACTCTGCAGCTGCTGAGCATGCTGTCCTGTAAATATTAATTAGGTTAGGGTTATCAACAGAGTTGCTCATATCTTTTATAAACTTCATGATTTTTTTTTTACCTACTTGTTCTGTTAATCACTAAGAAATGGGTGTTAGAGTCTCTAACTATGTTTGTGGATTTGTCTATCCCTCACTTTATTTCAGTTGGTCAGTGTTTGCTTCATTCCTTACTATTATTAGGTACATGCGCATGTGTGGTGGTTACAGTTTCCTAATGAGTTAACCTCCTTACTCTTATGACATGCCCCTATTTGATCATTAGCAGTGTTAATGGTTAATATCCATTTCCTAATTCTAAGAAAATGTAAATATGTTACATGTCAACAGGGTCATTGCAAGAGAAATTAAGTTAAGGACCTCATGATAAATTGTTCTGGATTATCAACACAGGCTCAGTCTTGTCACAGAGTTCTTAACATTGAAGAACCTTTCCCTGGGAGTTCAGAGTCACAGGGAGATGTGACCATGGAGGGATGGTCAGAGGAGTGAAACTTGCTGGTTGTGAAGATGGAAGATTAGCCAAGGAATGTGGGTGACCATTAGAAGGTGGAAAAGTCAAGGCAAAGGACCCTCCCCTGGAGACTATAGGAAGGAACGGCCTGCCTACACTTCATTTTACCCTGTGACAGACTATATAACTTTAAGAAAATAAATTTATGTTGTTTTAGGCCACTAAACCTGTGACAATTTGCTATAGCAGCAATATAAAACCAATACCATAACTCTGTCTGATATTAACATAGACACACCAGTTGCAGAAATATAAAACCAATACCACTATTCTGTCTGATATTAAGAGACACACCAGTTGCAGCAGTATAAAACCAATACCACTACTCTGTCTGATATTAATAGAGCCATACCAGTTTTTTATGCTGTTAACATGTTGCCCCTTTCCTCCTCTTTTACCTTTAAACTATCTTTGTCTCTGTATTTAAATTCTTTGTCTTGAAGAATTAAATCTTGCTTTTTTGGTACAGTCTAAAAATGTTTGCCTTGGGACATTTCTTTTTTTATATTTAATGTAATTATTGATGTCTTTTTGTATAGGTTGTCATTTTGCTGTTTTCTATTTTTTCATCACTTTTGTACCTCTGTTTCTCTTGTTTTGCCTATTTTGAAGAAATGAAATATTTTTAATATTCCATTTAATAGTCTTCTAAAGACATTTGTCTATTTTTTTGTATTTTTATAGTTACCTACTGGTTAAAATATACATCCTTAATTTATTATAATCTGCTTGAAGTTAATAATGCACACTGTATATAATATTTAAGAAGCTTGCAACAGTATGTTATAAAATACCCCTGATCTTCCCATTGTTGTTGTACATTTAATATTCATATATACTATGAACTCTACAGTAAAGAGTTGTATTTTGCTATTTTCAATGGTCAATTGTGTTTTTAAAAAATTAAGAGGAAATAAAAAGAATGTCTTTTATTTCTGATTTTTTTAACTTAATTTTTTTAACTTAATATGAGGGTACAAATTTTTAAGTTACATTGTTCTTACTTCCAAAGCAAAGTTCAATTTTTTCTTGAGCTCTCCACACAGGGGGTGTGCTGAACATCCTCACATGTGCACATTAGTTGAGACCCTGCCACTTGCCCTCCCTCCTCCCTCCAACCGCCCTCCCCACTCCCATCTCTCCCTCCTCTTCTTTCCCCCTGGCTAGACTATATTTGTGTTTTATCTTTCGTGTAGATGAGCAATTAAAATATTCAAGGGGAAAAAGAATCCCTATTTAGTCAATGGTCCTGGAAGAACTTGTCAGCCACACATAGAAGACTGAAAGTAGACCCACACTTCTCTCCACTGACAAAATTGATTCTTATTGGACAAAAGATTTAAATTTAAGATATAAAACAATAAAAACTCTAGAAGAGAGTGTGGGTAAAACACTTTAAGATATTGGCCTGGGAAAAGACTTTATGAGGAAGACCGCCCCTGGCAATTGCAGCAACACCAAAAATAAGTAAGAGGGATTTGATCAAGCTAAAAAAGCTTCTGCACAGCTAAGGGTACCACAACCAAGACAGCCTTCAGAATGGGAGAAGATTTTTACACGTTAGGAATCTAACAAAGCCCTGATAACTAGAATCTACAGAGAACTCAAGTTAATCAACAAGAAAAGAGTAAACAATCCCATTTATAAATGGGCAAGAGACTTGAACAGAAACTTCTCTGAAGATGACAAACAAATGGCCAAAAAACACTTGAAAAAATGCTTGTTGTTGTATTCTACCAATTTATAATATTTTCATTACTGTCTATGAAATTGAGGGTCTGGTTTCCATCTGGTGTCATGACCTTCAACCTAAATATATCCTTAAGTATTTCTTTAAAGGCAACACTATTAGTAATGAATTTTATAGCTGTCACTGATGTGGAAATTCTTTATTTTGCTGTTTAGAATGATATTTTCACTGAATATACAATTCATTTTAACAATGCTTCTTATATCAGTGCTATAAAGTTGTGTTGTCATTGTGTTCTGTCCTCCATTGATTCTGCTGGGAAGTTAGCTATTGATTATATTGTTTATTCCCTATAAAATAACTTCATCCCATATGGCTTCTTTCAAGATTTTCTCTTGGGCAGCACCTGTGGCTAAAGGAGTAGGGTGCTGGCCCCATATGCCAGAAGTGGTGGATTTGAACCCAGCCCTGGCCAAAAACTGCAAAAAAAAAAAAAAGATTTATCTTTGTTTCTGGTTTTCAGCAGTTTAACTATTAGTATAATAAACAAAGGTGGGTATTTTCTTTTTGTGTGCGTTTTGTTTTGTATTTACATAGGGTTTATTAAGCTCCTTGGATCTAGAAGTGGATGATTTGGCCAGATTTGAGTAAGTTTGGGTCTGAGTTCTTCAATTTTATTTTTTCTAAAAAACATTATTTTTCTAAATGTACTTCCTGAATCACTTCGGTCTTTCACAAATGAACCCAACAATTGTTTCCTGGTATCACTGACAATAATGTTGTCTCATTTTTTACTCTGTTCTTTAGAGGAGATATTTTTTCAGGGTAACAAAGAGATATTTTATTTAGGAAGAACAAAGAAAATTTAGAGCATTTCCAAAGAGTTAGAAGTAGATCCCTCTCATGAGGGAAAAAAAGGTGAGAGAGACCAAGATCAGATATTTTTTATTGAGTTGTTTTAAGCTCACTAATCATTCTTACAGGAGTTTCCATTCTGTGGTTAATTCCATTTAGTGTATTTTTCACTTCATATATACTTTTTGCATCTAGATTTTCCAAGTTTTTTTATAGTTTCTATTTCTTTGTTAAGATTTTCCTTTTCATTCATTATTACCATCTTTTATCTTAAACCCTTTACTACATTTATAATAGCTACTTTAAAAGCCTTGGCTGCTAATGTGAGACTGAAGTAATCTCAGGTTCATTTCCTGTTGACTGCCTTTTCCAAAGCATATTCTTACATAGCCATGTGTGTCTCTTATCTAGTAATCATTTAATATGTTAATATACTCATCACTGCAATTGATATATTGTGCGTGTTATAGAGAGTTCTGTTGTCTTCCATTAAGAGTGTAGTTTTTCTTCTTATGGGCAAGTACTTTGGAAATGTAAAGACTTCAAGTTGTTATATTTGATTGAAATGAACCTATTTTGATGATAAGCTCTTCTAATTCATTCTTCTAACTCAGATTGTGAGCTTTACGGCCCTTGTGATGGGCAGCAGGTGACATATTTGCTCCAGCATTTCAGACTGTCAACTCACACTTCTCACTCAACTCTTTGAAGGTCCCCTCGGCATGCACAGTTCAGTGATTGGCCCTGTGTGTTGAGAGTTTATATGGAGAATTGAAGACTTCCCTTCTCTCTCTCTAGAAATCCACTCTTCAATATCCAGCTTCTCTGCCCAAATCTCCTTCCCCTAGAAGTAACACATATCTCAAGTTTTACTGACTGTGGCTTTCTGCTTGAATTTGAGCCTTGTCCTTAATGGAATATGGCTTCAGGGAAAGACCTACTGATGTGACTTGCACCCAACTCCTTCTCCTTCTTTCAGTGTCAAATCACCTTTATATTCTGCTTGCTTTGGTCCACTTTCAAGTACTTGAAAATACTGTGGTTGGGTTTCAGAGCATTTTGTTCAATGTGTGTGCTGTTGCTGCTGCAGGGTCGACCCCTGCTGGCTGCACTGCTGGCAGAGCTGAGGCTTCCGTACTGTCATTTCCACCCGCATCTTGAATAACATCTTCCAGATGACCCATAACTCTTCACCTCACACTCCCCAAGACATCTTTTCTCCCTCATATACCCCAAGAATCAAAATGTACAGAAATTATTTTCTTATTTATAATTTTATCTAATTAATCCATATTTATTAAGGTCCTATGGTGAGTCAAAAAGCACCTGACATTCCAAGTCAAGAACAGATATGAGTAAGTGGAACACACCACTGTCACCTTAGGCCTGCTTTTCCCTGATGTCATCCTTCACACTGAGCTGATCACCAATTTTTTTGAAGAACTGTGAAGTTGGTCCACATTTTAACATCCCTATAGCTTTTTAATTCAGATCATTGTGGTGTGTCACTTGGACACTGGAAAATGTCTTCTCATTGGACTCTTGGCCTCCAAACTCTCCTTCCCTCTTTACAAAGATTGTCTTCTGTTTTTCCTGCGTCAACTTTCTAAAGACAAACATTACCATATTACTTCTATTTTTAAAAATAATTCAGTTACTCTCCATCATTGACTTAAGGATAAACTTAAGTAATTAGCAGACCTAAACAGTCTGGTGTGAGCTAGCCCTTTGTCCCTATCTTTCTTGCCCTATTTTCATTTCTTAAGCACACCTTATAACATTGCATTCTAATGGTTCACCAAATGTGACATGATTTCCAATTTTTTGAAAAGCATTTCTTATGTCTATTGTACATTCTTTCCCCTTTTATGGGAAAGTTATTTTTTTTAAACCTGTAACAATAGTTCAGTACATGATTAGCTTCCTTCAGATTTCAACCCATGATATTCCTATCTTGAAGAACCCTATCCCTCCTCCAAGTTCAGTAACCTAGGTTCAACCAGGAGACCCAGCACATACCGTGCATGTCTCTGCTGTAGTACTGGCACTATAATCACAGTTCCTCCTGGTCTACTTTCCAAGTCAAAAAATATTCAGAGACCACATTACTTTGATTTCTCTTTCATCAGCAGATACAGGCCCTGGTCCATTCCCTAACTCATTGGAAAACTGCCATAAAAGACAAAGTCTCCTGGGCAGACAGACAGCAAGTCCCCTCGCCTTGCTTTGTTCATAAATAAGATACAGCATTACTTTCAGGTAATGTACATGTTATGTTATTTATTTCTCTTTGAATTGGCACTTTTTGTAAGGTGGTATGTACATTTTCTTCAAGATTATCTGCCCGGGGTTTATTGGCAAAACAAAACAAAATAAAGCCTGAGGCCATGTTTCACTTCATCAGATCATATCCATTGCAATCAGACTTACTGTAGGAATATTCCTGGTTGTACCATCTGAGAGGATGTAATTTGTTGATGTTAATTACTTTCTATCTACCTTCTTTTCCAGCTCAAGTGATCCTTTAAATTATACCTTTCCACTGAGGCATTAATCTTCCACTGCGTTTTATTTTAATGTTTTCTCTACACATAAACTGTGTAGAATTTAGAGCTGGGAGGAAATTTAGAAATCTTCTCACATAGAGCTTCTCAAATCTGGAGACATAAACCCTGTGGGCACATGGCTGTGTGCCAGAGTGTGGGGTCTGAAAAGCTCCATGAAAAATATCTGCAAAATAGTAGTGTTTCTCAAAGCCTTGAAGGGAGGAAAAATCAAGTCTTTTAGTTTGCAACTAATGTGAAGAATCATTTTATATTTTAAAATATGTATATGTAATGAAGTAGAATGCTAAATTCACATTAGTGGTTGGATTAACCGGGACACTCATTAAAGATGTATGTGTCTGTGAACTTGGTTGCATGTCTACTGCCAGACATTCATTCCACAGAAGGGAAAAATGGTCTCAGGTTCAAAGCAGATTAGCTGGATCCGTCCTCTGCATCCCATGCTCTTTGGTGGTTCAGAGTCCTTTATTTACCTACCATGTGAAGGGCAAGCTCTGGGAAATGTTTTTCTTTCTTTTCAGCCTCTAGTCCTGCACTAACTCTCAAGGTTGCCAGGGTCACATGGGTGGGACAAAATCATGTCTATGCCTTAGCAGAGAAAATTTAGGCTCAGAGGAATTTAAAATTTTGAAGAAGGTTAAAATGTTAATGTGGAGCTAAGATCGAAACCACCTGTCTTTCCCAAATTATGCACCTTTTCTGGGATGCTTCTTCATCACAGCTAAACCCTGCACAAACAGCAGCATTTCCGCCGCCAGCAATCTGGATGCATGTGCTCTGTGTTTGAACTGGGTACAGGATTCTCCCACCTGCAGTCCCCGGGGTCTAACCTGCTTGAAGGAAGCACATTGCCTCCCCCCTGCCCAGCGAGCCACCACAGGCTGCCTATGGGAATGAAAGCCACCCGAGTTTTGTCCTTTTGCCCTGTCTTCAGACCTCAGAATACTACTCAGTGACTTCTCCCTGAGTGTTTTCTCTGTAAGCCACCAGATGTGATAAGCAGTAAGTCACTGGGGCTTTCGAAGAGGGAATGTGTTTAAAATAAGCAATTAAGTAGCCATTAAAATCTGTAAAATATTCTTTGTTTTAGTTAACTCCTCTAAAATGTCCTCATTCATGGATAGCTATAGATATTTTTTATTAAAATTAGGATTTCCTTCAAGTATAGCTTAATTTGCAATTACAAATCTATTTCTTTTGCTTAATATTGTGAAGCATAATAGTCTCTCCTAACCATGTGCTAATAGTTAGCTTTAGAATCGTAGTAATAGTCTGCTTAATAACGCAAGTGCTAGGTAGACTGACAGTTACACTCTTGATGAGGATAACAAGTGCAGCTATCTCTGCCCAGGCAATCCAGCATCTTCTATAAGTTGTAAAAAATGTTTATAAGTGCAATGAACATTTATTTATTTTGCATGATTTAAAAAGTTCAACCTGCCCCTCAATCAGGTTTTGCTATGTTTTACTAAATGTGGAGCTTCCTTGAGGATATGGGCTATTGCCAGAGGTAACTTCTCAATCCACTCTGTGGGGAGGGACCCTGGAGAAGCCACCCATGGCAAATATTTTATGTTCCGCTTTGGTGTCTCTGAGAGAAGCACGGATGGTATACCATATAATTCTCCAATGAGAGCTATACAGGTCTGCCATCCCATGCGCACAGCACCTCAAATCACCAGATTCTAGACAGCATGGCTGTTTCAGGGTGGAGCAGAGATGGTATCTTGGGCCATGGATGGTTTCCTAGGCTATGCTGGGGGAATGGGGCTGTGTGACTTTGGGAGAATGTGCTTCTTTGTCCTCATTGCTCAGTTCACAGGACCAAACAAAATCCAATTAGAAAAGAGCATGGCTATGGAAGGGGTCTTGAACAATTCCCTGGAAACTCTAACATTTCTACTGGAACCCAGGAAAAGGGAGAAAGCACTAACAGACACTAACAGAGCAGCATTGAATTTGCAGGAAAGAAACACACAGAGAGAAGGGGTCAGACAGCCCCTGAGGACTGAGGGAACAGACAGTGAGCTACAGAAAGAGAAGGGATCTTTGGCTCAAGAAGGTAAAATCCACTGTGATTTTGATGAAGATGTTCTGAGTGAAGGGAAGGGGCTTTAATAGGTTTCGTAGGTAGAAGAAGCATTGTATACAACTCCCCTGGAAGATTTCCTACCAACAGAGAGTTGGAGGGACCTCAGACCTGAGGGGGACTCCCATGTCCAGAGATCAAGAGCTGAATGTGACAGGCCTCTTGGTTTGCCCTGGGCTTTAAATAGTTCATAGCCCAACATGGGATATTTGTTTACATGTTTGCATAAATAACAGAAAATGTGAAGGAAAAAAAGGGGAAGAGAGGAGGCACAGATACAACCCTACGGGGCCACATCCAGAGCAAAGAAAGGGAGTGCATGGGAGACTATCAAGGACAGTGAGCATTTACTGCGGGCCCTGGAGGACTAAGAATGCTGTTCACCTGGAGAAATGGGGGAGGGACTTCCGAGCAAAGGAAGCACCATGAGGTGAGCGGCAGGCTGGGGGTGTGCAGCATGTCTGATTATTTTTCCTCAGTGCTCTTAAGACTTATTTGAAAAAGAATGGAGGGAGGAAAAAAGGGACAGGAAGACACAGCACATCATAAATGACTCCGGATGTCCACGTGAGGATTTAGACATGAGAGGGCAGACCATTGAGAGGAATATTTCCTGCACCAAGATGTCAGGAAGTGTGTGTTTTAGTGCCTTCAATGTTCAGTAATGTTAACAGCATACAGTTTTTGTGGTCAGGTTGTGAATTTTGACATTCCTAACATTGTCAGTTTAAGTAGCAAGTCCGTTGTGGTGTAGGGCTCAGGCTATGAACTGACCTCAGGCTGCACGGCTTACAATCTGGCTTCTCCTACTACCTGCATTGATTTATTAAGCAATTTTTCCATATTCTAGACATCTTAGCCAGGACTGATCAATGCCCACAGAAGTGTAACTCTTGTGATTACAACATCATCCCTTCCAAAGTCTTAGGAGACATCCATTACATCCAAGACAAATTAGTGAGAAAATGACGTCCAGGTCACATTGTTGTAGTGACAATGATTGGATTGGGACAAAATTATGAGGTAAGAGTTAGGACAACGTTGCAGGTCAGAAAAAGGAATTAGGACCAACCTTGATAGGTAGTAGGGAGCCACTCATGATTTTTAAAAATAAAATGGCATCATCAAAAGTGAAACCTAGCAGTACAGTGTAGTTCTGAAAGCATCAGTTCAATGAGAGATTCCTCAGTGAGCTCAAGGTGAGCCTGTTAATGAGCTGAAGCCTGGATTTACAGTAAGGAAGGAAAAAGTCATGATTTCAGCCCCCAGGACCTCATGGCACATCAGGACTGAAGTGGGAAACTCAGGGCAGGGCCACCAACACAGGGACTTCTAAAATAGTAAAGCAGAGAGGCATGGAGGAATGTGAAGACGGGACAGTGATGTAAACAGATCCTGAGCTTAGTATGAAAATATGTGCTCTGGCACCGACCTAATGCCTCTGTTTTTCTGCTACTTGTGATGAAAGGAAATCCCATCTACAAAAGGCCACCTTGCTCTTAGAGCAGTAATCTCCAAAATTACCTCATGTGGACAGAGCAGCATGCTTGTCTGAGTTGGGTACACACAGGAGGTGGGACCCTGTCCCCATAAGGACCCTGTGCTCAGACACCAGCTTCTCCTCCAGCAGGGTCTCCCCACATCTGAATTCCCACAAGATGGCAAGTCCAGAGTCCACTTCTGGTTCTGCATGGTGCTGCTCCCCATCTTAAACTCCCCTGCTCTGCTCTCTTCTCCACACCGTCCAAACTGGAGACAGGCTAGTCTTGCCAGCTGAGTTGGCTCTTATACCATCCTAATCCCACTCCTGAATAGAACACCACGTTGTGTCTTTGTAAGGAGAGGCTATTTTGTTTGTCTTTCCCATAGCCCTCAGCTTGCCACTTTGTTGGAGTCTCTCTCACAACAAGAGAGTTTTGCAGAAGCTCAGACTGTCATCACATGGGCGTCTTCCTGCAAGTGCCCAGCTCAGAGTTTTCCAAACTGCGGTAGAGTTAAAAATACAAACAAACCCTCCCATGTGGGTTTGTTTTAAAGATTTACACTAAGCTACTGAATTCACTGTATTATTATTCACTTAAGGAAACTGGGCAGAAAGACATCATATCTAAGATTATGCAACTGGAAAATAATAGAATCCAAATTACTGGAATTCAAAGCAAGTGGCCCAAAGTCTGTCGGCTCCAGCTTCCTCATCCATGAAATGTTTACTGAGTGTTACGTGTCGAGTTTGGTTCCTTGTGTTTTCATGGTGCACTGGGCAATATACAGAAGGTTATTATTCCTTAACAATCAGCCCTGATGTCTCGGAAGCTCAAGTTAAGAATTATTAATTTATTTCTTACACATACTGCACTTCCATCTTAAGTTGGTTGGGCATCATCTCACCTCCTTCTGAATCTGACTTTGGGGCAGATAAAAAGCCAGGCAGAAAGTCAAGCCTAGCAATTAAATTCTGTCATCTAGAAGTAATGCCCATCACTTCCACTAATATTTCTTAGTCTAATGAAGCTACAAGGCCATGACTCACTTCTAAGTGGTTGGTCCATTACAATCACCCCATGCACTCTGGAAAGAGATGGCAATCAGAAATTGATGGGCAGCTACACTGCCTGCCTCACAAGTGAAAACTCCTTCATCTTCACAAAAGGCAGCAGGGTAGGTGATATGATCATCCTTAAGTTATAGATGAGCACTCAGGGCACAGAGAAGCAACTTGCAGGATACACACAGGAAGTAAGGGACACTTGGAGTCATGCACAGGTATTCTGCCCCAGACTGCGTACTCCTGACCCCTGCACCTGCTGCCTGAGAGGTAATAAGTCTAATCTACCCCAAATGGTACTCTTGCCACTTTTAGGAGCCAATGAAAATGTTTTAATACTTGTTAAAATCAGAAGAAAAAATGAATATAATTCAATATAAATTATGTTCTTCTTCATGCCAGTTTGATCATGGTTAGAACAATATGTACAGATGCGCCTGTGTTTGTGTATATGCACATATAGCCTAAGAATATGTGCACACATGCTGGTGTTCTATCCTACCAAAGTGCCCAGAGCCCATACAATTCATGCAGCCCTCACCCTATGTGCCATTCATCATGAAACTTAAACAAGCAATTGCATCTTAGCATTTAGAAAAGATCTTGGGTCAAACTCAGCATACTATACTTCATACTACAGTGTAGATGATTAGAACCATTATATTTATCAATAGGCAAGTAAGATAATGTAGGTTGAATCTCACAGTCATTCAGGCACTGCTCAGCTTAGAGGTGTTTTGCTGCTAAACTATAGAAGCCATGCCTTGGGGTCTCGGCTTTAGAATGGGAAGAGAGAATCCCAGCTTTCCATTGCTAATAAGATGGCCTCAAGTCTCCACCTCCTGGTGTTCTCAGCCTCAGGTAACACCCTCTAGATGTGGGCTAAAGCTAGCAGCATGTTTCTAAGGATTAGACTATAGCAAAAGGAATGAATGTCTGGCTCTGTGTCTCCTGCCAGCTCCCATGTTGTTACTGTGCTTTTGGCTTCTCACCTGCCCAGAGCAGAGGCTGGGGCTGAGCACCATTCTCAGATCAGACAGCCAGTCCCCAGCCTTTGTCATCCTGAAGTGGTCAGTGTTTGTCCTTACAGGAATCCATGTGTGTCAAGTGTGCAGATGTTTGCGTGTAGTTTGCTTTTTTTGCCTGCAGCACTGACCCCAACACATCTGCCTCTTTTCACTAAAGAAATCAGCGCATCTTATTTTCAAAAAATGAAATGAAACCAAGGCCCAGTGTTACATTATAAGAGCCAAACTTGATGTAGGCCATGGGCAGCCATGAGCAGAGTAGCTGTGTTGTTAGCCACACTCTCGCTGCAGCCTCCAGTCCCTGTGCAGTCACTGTGACCAGCCCTGAATGCTGCCAACTTCCCTCAGCACAGCAGGATGGCACCTTGACCCATCTGAGGTCCTCACACATTCTTCTGTGCCCACAGGTGTGCCAGCCCTGGGAAAACAAGGCAGGAGACCCATCTGAGTTGTTTATAGGAGATGGATGTAGATATAGAAATGTGTCCATGTTTCTCTACCTTCCTACCATATATAAGGTCTGACGATTAAGTTTGTGAACTTGCCATCACGTGCTTAAATTGGCAGCACTGTACAAACACGTTGGTAAGGTTTCACGGGCTTACATGCCTACAGCACTGTCTCACAGCTATGTTCATGTGCAGTGGTGTCTTATCACCTGGTATTATTATTGTTGTTGTGTGTTTTGTGTACCATATAATGGCACAGCTCTGATAGTCATTCTAGAAAAAGTGTTTCAAAATTGGTTTGAAACACTGAACTAGGCACTGGCTTCAGTGCACATTTTCCCAAGGGGAGTACTTTGAGGGTGACCATAGTGGTATTCAGTAGTGAGGTGTGTAACACTTTTCCTGGGATGAGTTCAAGAACTTAACTGTCTTGTCCCACATATCTCCATCCTTCCTGTCTCTTCCCTCTTTGGTTCACACCTGCTTCCATAGGATTAACCTCCTTAGCACAGAAATACCACTTGCTCCTTTGCCTTGCCCTGCATTTCTGAGGAGCCGGACTGGGACACTGTCCAGCACATCCAACCTTTGTCCTGCCATGAGTCATTCTCTCTCATGTGACAGGCATTTATCCCTGGTACTTACCTAGCCTGAAATTATGGATTCATTTCATCAGTTACAGAGACCTCAGCTAATTGGTCCTGTGTACCCTATAGTCTCAGTGCCCAGAAATGTTCCTGACATGTTATTGGCACCCTATAACATGTGCTGAATGAATAAATTAATCCCCCAATGATTAATACCACCCAAGATTAGGGTCAAGTAGCAGCTGTGATGCCTCACACCCTCCTGGCTCTAAGAAATTAGGCAGGTGTGATGTACAATGTTCTGGTGCTCTGCTCTGAGTGCTCCCCCTTCCATTTAGCTTGACTCACCCCTTCATGACCTAACTCCTCTTCCCACAAAGTGAGCTGCTTCTGCCCCTTGTGAGTGCTTAATTAGAAGAGAGTCTGGATGCCCTGCCAGGTCTCGCTATTTTGATGAGAAGCTATAGGTCCTCAGAGGCTCACACAGACTCAGGCTTAGAGGGGAAAGTTGTCACAAACTTTGGAATTGCTTCAGCACCAGATTAGAATCAAGGGAGGGTGAAGGAAACTATGTTTAAACACTTTCATTTAAATAAAATTAAATATTCAGTGATCTGCCTCTAACTGATAAATAATTAATAAACTTCTCTTTCCAGAGCAGTGTTAATAATGCAACTGAAAATCTCCACCTTTGCTTCTAAAATAAGTTATTTTCAAATAGAAGAATAAGTGATGGTTACTTTGCAAGCACAGATGCCTCCTAATATAACCAGATGGTCAAATTCCCAACATCCTTCCAACACATAAAGAATTTCCAAAGGATTACCAGTAAAATAGAGTGCGGACCCCTGGAGAGGAACCTCACATGGGCCTTGCAAAGTACACTTTGTGTCAGTCGCAGCAAAGGCAGTGTGATCCCTGGCCTCAGAGGCCCTCCTGGTGTGACAAACTACCAGCATCTTCCCTAGGAAACTGGGAATCTCTCTGGAGCTGCTGAGGCTTCCTTGAGAGCACTGCTTTTAGGCTCCTGTATTAAGAGCCAACCTGGAGTTATGCTGATTTAAACACTTGGCTTTGGTCATTCTGAGTACAGAATAATCCTTGATAGAGGACTGAAAGTGCTTTACTAGTAGTAAAGTTTATTCAATCCTGGAGACAATGCTCTAGGCCTTAGGCTGGGTGCTGTTATTAACACATTTTGTAAATGAGGAAACTTGGGTTTAGAGGGCACCAGTAACCCTCTGAGATCACAGAGATGGGATTCTTGGAAGCAGGATTTGAGGATGCCTGAGGCCTGAATCCCACACCTCCCACAGTCTCAGCGTGGCCCAGGTCAGTCTCTCTACCACTCTGAGTCTCTGAAAAAAGGGCCAGAACATGTCTGATTTATTTTCTAAATGTATTTATGTTTGTTCATTCTTTATGAGGTTTTTGTTTCTAGTCCTTATCTTAAAAATTGTTATTGTTATTAAATTTTAAGCCTTTTTAATTTTGTGAAGGCAAAAAAATGGAAACCTAATAAACACACTATATAAAAAAAGGGAGGAGGCAAAACAGAATCATAGGAAAACAGTAAAGATTAAACATAGCCTTGGTTTTCCAAAATCCCAAGTGCTACACAAATTTAAACTCTTCTTTCTTATAACATAAATGTAAATGGGAAATCAGTTTCATGAAGATTGACAATTTTTCATGGCACTTAAGGGCACAGATCTGAATCCTGACCCTAACGCTTCTCAGCTTGTGACCTCTTCCTGTTATTTTTCCTCTTTAGGCTTCAGTATCCTCGTCAGTGAAATAGGGGTAATAATAGCACTTAATTTCAGGCCTCTAGAATTGGTTTTAGGATTAAATAAAATACTAAGTACACAACTTGTAACAGCACCTCAGATGCAATTTAATCACTGTATATGTTACAGCTGTTAATATTTGCATGTTAATATTAAAAGCTTTTTCAAATTCTGTGTAAAACAATGGAATCTTTCAGTCTTCCAGAAAAACATATTTAACCCTGAGAACATAAGCAGCTGTCTTCAAAATCCTAGGCCAATGCCAGCTTTTCTGAGTGTTGTAACTGTAATGATCTGAAAAAATAGACTCAGACCCCACTTAGATACAATCAATTGGTGATTTATTACACCTGCGCAGGGAACCACTGCTCTGAGAGACAGGCAGCCTGGAAGTGGAGGACAGGTTGTCTTTTATACCTTTTTTTGCATAGCTAAGCAAGCAAGCCAGTATAAAAGTGGAATGTTGCAGTTAGCTCGGGGCAGGGTTACAATTTGGGTAACAATGATTACAGCTTGGGTAGCGATGGTTACAGTTTGGGTAACAATGGTTACAGTTTGGGTAACAGTGGTTACAACTCATGTAGCAATGGTTACAGTTTGGGTAAGTTTCTGGGTGACCCTGGGGGTGGGGGACAGGCTGAGAACTTTCTCGTTACATTCCCCACTGTGCTTTTTGGGGAATCAAAGCCTTGATTATTCTGAATCACTAGGGAGGGGTTGATAGTGGGTATGTAATATCATTAGTTTTATGGTTTGGAGTCTTTGTTGTATGAATGACATGAGGCAGTTGAAGATGATGGGGCCACACGTTACTCCAATTAAGAGGACGAGGAACGGTCCTGCTATGGCTGACAGAAGGGTTGTGAGCCATGGTGACTGATTAAGTAATATATTATACCAATTATTATTCTCTTTCCATTGTTCCTCCCATTCATGCAGCCTTTTCCTGACTAAGGCTAAGCTGTCCTTTATGACTCCCCAGTGGTTAGCATAAAAACAACATGTTTCTCCTAAGGCCATACAAATTCCTCCTTGTTTCAGAAAAAGTAAATATAGGCCTCTTTTATTTTGGAGGACCACTTCTGCTAGTGAGTTTAAAGATCTTTCTAAGTGGATGACAGTGGTCTCCAGGTCTTGGAGGTCTGAATCAATTTGAATGGTGAGTGCTTTAAAACTTGGGCTGTGGGGCCCAGTGGCCAAAGCTATGGCACTCATGGCTGTAGAGTCAGTTAATCCTATGCCTACAAGTAGGGGTACTAAAATGGGGACTCTAGTTTGTCTTTGTAGGCTGAAAAGGTGTTCTCTTCCTCCTTCCCCAGAGTAAATGTAGACTTGGGGAATGATGTGGGTTAGTATACAGACTTGGGGGGTGTTTTACAATATTAAGGAATTTACACAACAAGTTAAACTGGTGGAGCATGTGAACCAAGTTCCTTTAGGAGCTACTAAGTAATAAAGAGATGCAGCCAGGGGGTGGGAGGAGTTCCTGAGTCGGGTGACCTGGAGGAAATTATCTTGGTGGAAGGTGGTTTGTAAGGGATAGCCTGGGGATGTAGTACACCATCCTTGTCCTTGTATATCTCTTATAGTTAGAGTGGGCATGAAGCCCCAGGTACATACGCTGTTATTTTGTTGAAGGGTGCTGCCTGTAGTGTTAAGTATCTGGATTGGGGACCCTCCAAGTGTGGCATTGGTAGCTACTCCTATGTAGTACAGTGGGGCTGGGTTAAGGCAGAGCTAGCAATCATTTGTTAGATTGGTATTTGTGATATTTGCAAATTTAAACACTACATCTAAAAGGGCAAGTATAGGAGATGAGGAAGTGGGAGTGGGAATAGCAGAAGAAGGTATTTGGTCTGGGATGGTGGGAATTGAGCCTGGTGGGGGGAACCTAGAGGGCCTCTGGCTTTAGGTGGCTCTGCATAGAATTTGGGCCTATCAGTTTGATAAGAGATGGCTGGGGGTCTTCTGAATGGTAAACAAAATACCAGGGTCAGGTCCACTGACATATAGCCTGAGACCCCAGGTTAGGCCTGTTCTCCATTCTTCTTTCCATCAGTCTTTTACAAATAATTTGATAGGGTTGCAGTTAAATTTGTGGGTACAGGGGCCCAGACCATTTGTACAGAATTCTATCTGTGGATCCTTTGTTATTTCCCACGATGCTAAAGTCTCACAGCCCCAGTTCTTACAGTGATAGTCCCCTGACCCACCACAGGATGTTAATGTGGCAGGGCAGATATAAAAGTCTAAGTCTTTCATACCTTCAGCTCCTTGCCAACTTTTGCAGTCTGGTCCCATTTCATACCTAGCTATGAAGCCCCCAGTCCAGGTGTATCCGAGTAAGGTGCAGAGGTCGAAGTGGAAGGCTAGCTGGGTGTCGGTTGCTGAGGTGCAGGTGACTTCAGTGCTGTCTTTGGTACAGCAGAGGATCCAGTCGTAGGGGGTGAGATGGTGTTGTTCATAGTGGTATCCCCTCCTACTAGCTCCTTGGCTGATGCAGAGGAAGCAGGTGAAGATTAGGAGAGAGATCTGCACAGTAAAAGTTCTAGGGGGTCTTTGGTCCGCTCAAAGTGCCATGTCAGGGGGGATATGGTCCTCTGACGCCTTCTTGGTGTGGGTATAGTGGATCCATGGCTTCTTCCCTCCAACTTTGATGGCTGTTGGGGTAGTTAAGATAACAGGGTAAAGACCCTCCCATTGGGGGGCTAGGATTTCTGGATTATGTTTCTTTACCCAAGACCAGTCTCCAGGTTGGAGGTTGTGCAGCTGCTCCAGTGGTGGGGTACTGGTGGGCTCAGATGTAGTTGGCTGGATAGTATCTCAGAGGTCCATGCATAGTTTTTGCAGGGCCTGTAATGAGCTCAAAAGTTTGTGGTTATGGATGGTGGCTAACATTTCATCAGTTAGCTTTGGGGACCTAGGGGGTGGGGTTCCATGGATTATTTTAAAAAGTGTTAAACCTTGGAGGTAGGGGTACATCAGGCCTGCAATATGACGAAAGGGAGGAGGTCTATCCAGTTGCCACCAGTTTCTACATGTAATTTTGTTAAGGTTTCCTTTAATGTTCTATTCATTCTTTCTACCTGTCCTGAACTTTGGGTCCTATAGGCACAATGTAATGTCCATGTAATTTTTAAAGTGGCCGCCAGGTTTCTAGAAACCTGGGCTATGAAGGCCGGGCTGTTGTGAGACTCCAGGGTGAGAGGCAAACTGAATCGGGAGATAATGTCAGTGAGGACGTGCTTTGCCACTGTCAAGGCTCTTTTCTACAAGGGAACACTTCTGGCCATCCTGAAAAAGTATCAATTAAAACGCGGAGGTATGTACATCCACATTGCCCTGGCTTGATTTCAGTGAAATCAAGTTCCCAGTGCTCCCCCATGTTGGTGCCTCAGAGGCGTGGCCCCATGTGGTGAGGCAAAGGGTTGCATTTACCTTGTTGCATGAAAGGCATCTAGAAGCTGCGCCCTTAGTCCATTTGCAGAGACAGGGAATGTACAAGTGCTTGGAGATGAGTTGGCTGAGTTTTGTGTCCCCAAGGTGGGTTCCATGGTGTAGTTGGTCAACAAATTCTCATCCTAATGTCTCTGGGAGGAAGGGGTGACCATCTGGGCAGATGAGCCAGTCTCAAGGACCTGTTAGGCAATCCAGGCATTTGCTTTCATCTCAGTCTCTTTCCAAGTAGACTGGTGATGTTTGGTAGTAGGCAGTCTGGTAGGACTGGAAGAATGTGGAGGGACCCCACTGGTCTTAGGGCAGCCACCTTGGCCATTTGATCAGCCAGTGTATTTCCCTTTGTGATGGGGGAGTCTGTTCTTTGCTGTCTATGGTATGGATGACAGCAAGCCGCTCTGGCAACCAGATAGCTTCCAGTAGGGCCAGGATCTCTTCTTTATTTTTGATGTCCTTTCCACTAGAAGTCAGAAGTCCCTTCTCTTGTACAGGGCCCCATGGACATGGGCTGTGGCAAATGCGTACCAGCTATCTGTGTATATGTTGGCTGCTTTTCCTTTAGCTAATCACAGAACTTGTGTGAGGGTGATAAGCTCTGCTTTCTGAGCTGAAGTTCCATGTCCCAATGCTTATTCCCAAAGGACCTATGTGAGAGAGGTAACTGCTGCCCCGACTACTCATTTACCTTCATCAGCTACTGCCGTCCGTGAACAGGTTGAGGTCAGTGGCTTGGAGGGGTGTATCTCTTAAATCTGGTTGTAGGCAGGAATAGGTGTCCAGTGTGTTCAAGCTATCATGAATGGGTCATGCTGGATCATCCTCCAGCAGGAGGGTGGCTGGGTTTAAGATGGCTATTTTGGGAAAAGTTACTCAGGGAGGGTCAAGAAGCAATACCTGGTGCTGAGTGACATGGGAGTTGGAGATCCAACAGTCAGGGGGGCTGCAGACGAGGTCTTCCATGGTATGGCCCCTGACTATTGTAGATCCTGTCCCAGGGTCAGTTTCTTTGCTTCTTGAACCAGCATGGCTACAGCAGCTATGGCTCAAATGCAGCTTGGCCATCCCAAGGCAACTAGATCCAACCGCTTGGAGAGGTAAGCAACAGGTCTCTTCCAAGGGCCTAGGATATGGTTAAGGACTCCCTTTGCCATGCCCTTGGTCTTGGTTAGGAAGAGTTGGAAGGGCTTGGTGATGTCAGGTAGGGCCAGGACAGTTGCAGAAGTGAGAGCACATCTTAGTTGGTTGAAGGCGTCCTGTTCAGCCCATCCCCATTGGAGGGGCTTGTTGCCTCCCCCTGTGCTTGTGTACAGGGGCTTTGCTATTTCTGCAAAGCCCAAGATCCACAAACAACAGTACCCAACCACCCCCAGGAATTCGCGTACTTGCCTCTTGGTAGCCGGTGGAGGGATGTGGCGGATGGCTTCAATCCTGATCTTGGAAAGGGCATGTAGGCCTTCTTGTAGTTCATACCCCAGATAAGTTGCATCAGTTGTGCCTTCATGGCAGAGATGTAGTATCCCAGTCTTTCCAGTTCCTGGAGGAGGTCAATGGTGGCATGCTCACATTCTGGCTCTGTCTCAGTGGCCGGTAGGAGATCATCAACTTATTGCAAAAGGTAGATGCATGGATGGGCATCCCAAAACAGGAGGAGGTCTTTACTCAGGGCTTCATCAAATAAGGGCGGGGGGGGAGTTTTTGAAGCCCTGGAGCAGGCGGGTCCAGATAGGCTGTCTGGTTTGCCAGCTCTATGGGTCCACTCATTCAAAGGCAAAAAATAGGTTGACTGGCAGGGGAAAGAAGAACTGTAAAGAAAGCATCTTTTAAGTAAAGGACTGAATACCAAGTTCTAGAAGGGGGGATTAGGCTGAGCAAGGGGTAGGGATTTGAAATGGTGGGGTGGATTGTGCCTGTTCAGTCATTTACTTCTCTCAGGTCTTGGACTGGTTAGTAGTCATTGGTACCAGGATTTTTGATGGGGAGGAGAGGAATGTTCCAGATAGATTTGCAAGGGACCAATATGCCTGCTTCCTGGAGCCAGGTTGTGTGTACTGTGATCCCCATCTTAGCTTCCCGGGACAGGGGGTATTGGCAGACTCAGACTGGGGTGGCCCCACGGGAGACTTGTACTACCACTGGCAGTTGGTGGCTCACCAGCCCTGGGGGGTTGTCCTCAGCTCATACCTGGTGGGGGATAGTGACTGCCAAGCACAGAGGCATTCTTCCTAAGTTGGAACTCTGTCAAGTTCTTCAAAGAACAGGTACTCATCCCTGAGAGGGGTGGAAAAAAGAATGTGGGCAGGGCTGTCAGGTACCATCAGGACAGCTCCAGTCTGTTCAAAAGAAACAGTGGCACAGAAGTTTTGCAACAGATCTCACCCAAACAAGGAGTATGGTCAATCAGGCATGACCAAAAAGGAGTGGGTGATAGTGCCCCTACCCAGATACATTATGCGAGCAGTGGTCCAAGAGACTGCCTGGGGTTCCGCGGTGGCACCCACAATTGTTGCCTTTCATTTTGTGGCAGGTCCTTGGGATCTCTTTAAGACTGAAAATGTTGTGCCTGTTTCTACCAGAAAGTTTACAGGTTGGCCCCTGACTTGTAAGGTTACCATGGGCACCTGGGGGCCTAGAGGGAAAGAGCCCTAACTCCCTCAGTCAATATTTTCTTCAACAAGGATTTTTGGCAGTGCCTGTGCCTGGTGCTTTAGCTGTTCTCTAGGGGCATTCATTTTTCCAGTGTCCTATTTCCTTGCAATAGGCACAGTGATTTGGCTTTAGAGGGGGTTTAGAACCTTTGCCTTGTGGAGCTCCCTGGGCTCGGGAATGTTCTTGGAGGTTGGCTATAATGACTTTAGCTATCTGTTTGGTGGTGGTCACGTCCACCGACTCCCTGTTGTTAGAAACCCACAGGGCTACTTCCACTAACTCATTGAGATTTTTCCCTTCAAATCTCTCCAGCTTTTGTATCTTCCTTCTGATATTAGGGGCCAACTGAGCAGCATAGGCTACATTTATAGCCTGCCTATTTTCCAGGGCCTCTGGATCAACAGGAGTATAAGTCCTGTAGGCTTCTCACAGTCTTTCTAGGAAAGCTGCACAGCTTTCTATGGCTCCCTGAATGACTTCACTGACCTTAGATAAATTGGTAGGTTTTTCAGCAGCCACCCGGAGGCCCTGCATCAGAATCTGGCAGTATCAAAGCAGAACTTCCCTACCTTCATCGCAGTTAGGGTCCCATTGGGGTCGGTCACTCGGGAAATGAGCCTGCAACAGGGCTGCATTGGTGCTGGGTTGTCCATCCGGTCCCAGCAGCTCTTCCTGGCTGCTCTCAGAATGCATTCACGTTCCTCAGATATGAACAGCACCTGGAAAAGTTTCTGACAATCATCCCAAGTGGGTTGGTGGGTTAAAAAAAGATAGTTTCAAGAAAAGAGACTAGCCTCTGTGGTTTTTCTGAGAATGGGGGGTTGTCTAATTATACAGGTCGCTGGTGGAAAAGGGGACATATATCATGAATGGCTGTCCTCCTGAGGCCAGGGTGGGGGCTAGTTGGTGCAAGAGTAAAATTGGAGCTGCTGAGGAAAGAAGTCCTACTCCCAGGGGATTTAGGGAAGAAGCGAAATCTGGGCTCTAGGACTGGTAAATGATTCCCCCTCTGATATGTGAAGGACCTCGTGGAGGTTCCCCTGAATTTCCCTGAACCCATGGTACTGGGAGAGCTGAAGGTGCCCTTGCATCTGGATGGGGGTTGTACAGAGGAGGGTGAAAAGGACTGGGTTGGAGGGGTGAGTCCAGGATGCGGTCCTCAGGAGGAGGGGGCAATATGGCAGTGTCAGTATTGCCTTCCTCCAACTTTGGGATTTGGGTCTTGGAGCGGCAGGTCTGGGATGGTCCTGCCAGAGAAGCAAAGAGAACATGAGATGGAGTTAAGTGATTGGCAAACTTCCAAACATAAACTTGGCCTTCAGAAGCGATGTTGATCCACACATCAATATAGAGGATCTGGTCCGGGTGGCCAGTGTGGCCATAAACGATTGTCTGGATGTTGGAGAGAAGGGGGAGTTTAAAAAACCCAGTGGGGGGCCAGCCTGTCTTGAAAGCCAGCCAATCCTGTTCACAGAGGGTGCATAAGGTGCCTGGTGTCACATTTTCACCATATCCCAGGGTGCAGTGGCTGAAATCAGAGAAATTACTGAGGAGATACTCTAAGGGAGTCAGCAGGGTAGATGGTCCCTGTCACATCGCAAGCAAATTATCAAGCGGACACTGACAAACAAAGACAGACAAAAAAGCAATGACAGAGAAGACAAATAACCAAAGAAGACTGACAACCCAACGTGCCAGGGATACGTCTGTCCTCTGTCTCAGGAACTAACTCTCTCAGCTGCATCCAGCTAGTCTAGTTCCCCAAATTCTCTAGGGATACAGATAGACTTATCCAAGGCACCACAGCTGAGTCACCAGAATGAAACATTTGGAAACCTGTTACCCAAGTCCATGCAGCCAAGGGCCTGGGACAGAGGAACATTTCTCCAAGGCTTTCCCCTGGAGCCATCAGCCAGTGGTGGATACAGATAGGGGTCTGAGGGCAAGGATCTCACTGAGGTCTGCAGATGTTGTAACCATGCAACCTGAAAAGATAGACTCACACCCCACTTAGATGCAATAAATTGGTGATTTCTAACTCCTATGCAGGGGACCGCTGCTCTGAGAGACAGGCGGCCCTGAAGTGGAGGGCAGGTTGCTTTTTATACCTTATTTTGTATAGCTAAGCAAGCATGCCAGTATAGAAGTGGAATTTTGTAGTTAGCTCTGGGCAGGGTTACAATTTGGGTAACAATAATTACAGCTTGGGTAGCAATGGTTACAGCCCAGGTAGCAATGGTTACAGTTTGGGTAACAATAGTTATGGTTTGGGTAACAGTGGTTACAGCTCAGGTAGCAATGGTTACAGTTTGCATAAGTTTCTCAGCAACCCTGGGGGGGAAGGTTGGGGGACGGGCTAGGAACTTGCCCGTTACACTGAGCATCTTTACAATATTCCTGTAGCAAGTCCACACATGAAGTGACAAGACCCTTTATCACTTGCTAGACTCCTTCCTGCCTGTCTTCCAAAACTCACAACAAACTGCAGCTGCCCTTTAGCCCAAGCATAGAATAATCACTTACATATTTCAGAAAACGTCCTATTCCTCTCTGTATCTCTGCCTTTGCACCTTATTGCTCCAACACTTGGACTATTCCTCCTCTCAGTAGAGGCTCACAAACAGCCACTATGTGAAGTTCTCTCTGATGTGACCCAGCTCCACAGTTAAAACTTCCTCTGGATTATTGCCTCATATTTGGACCCAGCAATATAAATTCTTGAGGAAACACATCTTATTCAATGTTATATGTTTTTATGTTGACTATGTTCATTTCTTTGTTGTCTTTCTCTGTGACAAATAATGGGGACTGCTTTCTCTACCACTGAACCTCCTATGTACTAGAATCATGCTGAGTGTGTGGGGGAACCTGTAAGGTACCAGCTTATAATAATTGCATATATTATCATATCAGAGTCAGATTCTATTTCTATAACAATCTCCAAATAAAGCATTAACAGAAGTAGTTCCTCTATTTCATAAAGCAAATTTCAGAGGTGATCTGCCCAGGTCTGGGCTGGAGTTTCCATGGTCTTCACAGACTCAGCTTCCCACCTCCAGCTCCTGCCTTACTACAGCAAGGATCTCAAGGTGCTTCCCATGCCTGGGGGAGCATCAGGCAGCATGACTGCCTTTCACTGAAGAGAAAGAACCTGGCATTATCCCTACTGTCATTTCCAAGAAATTTCACACATCCCCTTTTGGATTTAACCAACAAAATATTTTCTCATGGCCATTTCTGAGCAGAATGAGTCTGGGAAAATAGGGCCCCACTGTGTAACAAAAAAAAGAGTGGGGTCTGTTCATGGGAGAAGGTACAGCCAATGGAAAGGGTGCTAGCAGTCAGTGCCATGTGATCATTCATGCCCTTGTCATGCCATCTACCCAGTCACTACATGGATCTGACATCCAAGATTGTGAGGTGCTTACAGACAGGAACCGTGTTTACTTAGTTTCAGTGTCAATAGAGTCTAGTTCAGTGACACCTAAGACATATTCTACTTGCTGAAAAGGTGCTTAAAAGGATGAATACATAATTTAATCAACAAGCAAACATGTTTGAAATTTTAAAAGATACATCTTGCAAATGCACTTTAGTAGTTTCATTCTATTTGAGTATTTTTCAATTAATAAATCTATTATTTATTACAATTTAAAGTTTAACAAATTACTTAACAGGAGAGCTGAGATTATTCTGCCATTTCAAATTACAGACTTTTTTTTACTTTGCAAACATTACAGGCCTATAAATTTTCATTACCCAAGTTTGCTCATTCTCTAATGTGAATGTGGCTTTTTTTTCTTTTCAAAGGTTAACTGTGTTTTTCAAATGTCTACTTTTTTTCCTCACTTGTGTAGGATACAATATTTAAACATAGTGGCCTAATTCTTTTTCATCTTTAGCTAGCATTTATTCTAATTTTGTTACTGAAAATATTTAAATATAATATTCCCCAAAGTTAGGTCAGTTGCTTTTGAAGAATATTGACTTAAAATTGTTTTAGAATTCTAAAGCTTTTACAAGGGTAACTATATGCTTTCTTTTCTAATATAAGCATGTGCATTTTATTGAAACTTGAAGATATAAACTCAATGCAAAAGCAAGACATAGATTATTCTAAAAATTTAGGTTTGAAAAATAGAAGTTCAGAATGCTGAATTTCAAATATATTTTGATTTGGAAATTAATAGCTGATTTACATCCCAAGACTTTTGTCATCTGTGCATATTTAATTAGAAACACATTTGGAAATGTAACAAATTTCATGCATCATTAAGCACTTTAAATAATTAATACTTGATTGTTTTCTCTTTTAAGATGGCTCATTTATAATTCTGCCTCAATGATGAGATTGACCTTTAGGTTAAAATCAAGTTGCAGTGCCATTTAGAAAATAGCTCTTTAGTAGAGAGTATAATGAATGGCATTGTCAAGGTTTATGCTATGCAAAGTGATGAAGGCTTGGCCAGTGTTATGTAAACATTAAGTGAAGACATCATTAAGCATTGCAATAGTGAAATGTTCACATTGGTGTTTTTAGTGTCTGACCCTTGGGTCCTTTTGCTAAGCCCCTGACTATAAGTTAGTAAACAGGCTGGATCCCACAGAGCATGCTCTTCCTCAGAGCAGGACACGGCAACAGTGACCACAGAGTCAGGTCTTGGAGAGAATCACACTCCCCGCCATACCATCACCAAGAAGACTAATTTCCTCTGTTCTTGCCTTCCTCCCTTGAGAGGTGAGCAGACCCTGGCAAACCTTGAGAGTGGACTTTCACATGACAGGGTTCAGAGTCTTCAGATGGTAATACCACTTCTCCAGATTAATGACAAATTTTCCAAGTCACCAATAAAATGCCATCTAAGCCACTGTGGCCCCTTCATGTCCATAACATAAAGAAAAGGACAAAAAAAGTAAACAGTTTCTAGAGAAATTCTACTACCACAGTGCACATGTAGCCAAATAAGATTTTGTGCATCCCAAAACACAAACCCACCCTCCCTCAGCTGGGCATTGAGCAAGGCCTTCACTTACTGCAAATGCTAACCTTACCATTGGGTTCTCCCAAGTCTCCAAGTCAAAATCCAGACCAGGCAAGCCTGCCTCGCTGGCATAGACCAAAATGCAGGGAAGCACACTGGGCTGACCCTGTTGTCCAACTAAGTCTGCAGGCATCAAGTCAGCAGAAGTCCTTTCACCGTGGATGCACAGTGGGGTCTTGGTGACTTTGGGTTCCCACAACCAACAAAGAAAACTGGCCTGGAATTCATGTCCCTTGTGGCCAGAAAAGCTTTTTGCAGGTCAAGAGAGAAAAACTGGCTTTCAAAATTCCATGACAATTTTTAAGCAATAAGTTCATTCAATCCTCTGAACTTTCCTTCATGGTAAATATCAGAATTTCCAATTTCAAAATTAGGGAACAAGATGGTTTTGAGAGGTTTTGACTTAACAATTACAGTATTTAGCTAAGTAAATGGCTAGAACTCTGCAACTCCAAATAATTTTGGAATGACAGATAAAGAAAAAACAATAGAGCATAAGAATTAAAGAATTAAATGATAAAATTACACATACTGAATCTCTTATAGTAAGCAGAGGGTGAGGTAGTGTAAGAAAACACAGAAATGCAGGAAACACAAGCTGTTGCCTGTCCCGCTGAGAGAGGAACTTTGACTTGTTCAGTGCACACTTCCCTGAGAACCCTGAGGTACACTTTAACCTCTAAGTCCTGAAACACCGTTCTAATAGTGTAGATGATTCAATTTACTATATATAAATCTTTTAAAGATGGTTCACTGAAAGGCTAATGGAAATGTGGAGTGTGCTTTAAACTTCATCCCTTCCTTTAGTTCTTTTGGACTTACTATGTACAATAGGTGAGTTCGCCTCACTCGTCAAAGTGGAAAACATATAAATCTTGGTACCTCCATACTCTTCAGGGAAGGATTGACTTTTTATGGATGTAATTATTTTATAAATGATCACAATGTTTTAAGCCTCAGAGGGATACTTCACTGTGAGTTATGGTGTTTCACTGCATTAATGTTTTCACAGACCTTTCAATTTCCAGAAAGTTCCAAGGAAGGGTGAGCAGTTATCCTAACAGTTAAACTGCAGGGACTGTAGGGGAGGTCAGGTCTCGGGGAAACCTGATGTTAAGTAAGTGTAGATTACATGAGGTCCATGTACTTGAACTCTTTCTTAATCCCACTGAGGTTTTAAAACACAGAGAGAAAATAAAAATAAGAGAAAGCTTCATCCAGCCCTGGCCAAAACTGCAAAAAAAAAAAAAAAGAAGAAGAAGAAGAAGAGAGAGAGAGAGAAGTCAATATAAACTACAGAGAAAAATATTGAAAAGATAAAGAATCATCATTATTTATATTGAATATATTCTTTACCTTTTGCAAGTAAAATTACACATTATTGAAGGATAAGGAAATAGACTAAATGGATAGGCATATCAAGTTCCTAAATGTGATGTTTCCAAATAATAAATATTTTAAATCTCACTTTAAAATTTTTACATCACATTGAGATTGTTCTAGGTCTTGGATGTCCTACTTATCTGGATGAAGAAACAGGGGACAAAATGAGAACTAGGTTATGCTAAATGGATCAGAAGTAGGCACAGAATTCCAAGGTCTCATACTAAACACAAAATAACAACAGTGGCAACAAAAGCATGATAGCAAAGAATAATTAAAACAATCGAATTATGTATTTGAGCTAAAAACATGGGACAATCAGATGAAGCCCAGTAAAGATTCCTATGTGTATTTGTCACTCAGAGATAAAAAATGTTTTTTCCACACATCCCCAAAGCACGCCCACGTGTGAACTCAAAGTTTACTGAAACTTAAGCATCAACTTGGAAATATTAAAAATATCTTCTGAGACTGGGCATGGTGGCTCACACCTGCAATCCTAGCACTATTGGAGGCCAAGGCAGGTGGATCACTTGAGCTGAGGGGTTTGAGATCAGCCTGAGCAAGAGCCAAGTCCCATCTCTACAAAAAAAAAAAAAAGAAAGAAAAAGAAAAGCATCGCATGAGTCCAAGAGTTTGAGGTTGTTGAGAGCTCTGATGCCATAGCACTCTGGCCTGGGTGACAGAGAGACTCCATCTCCAAAATAAAAAATAAAGTAAGATAAAACAAAACATCATGTGATGCTATACATGTGAAGAATGAGACTCCAGCCTATATCCCTGCATACCTGCCTTGCCCACCACTATGGAGAGGAAGAAGAAAGGCAGGGAAGTCTCTGTGAGTAGGAAAAGAATGAGAGTCACTTTTCTTTCCTACGATTGGATAAGATTTATCAAAAAGAGCTCACTATGCAATTATACCAACATAAGTGATTTGGAGAAAGGTAACAAGGTTTCCATAAGGGGAAATGTGGTTCATTAATCTACCTAGAATCTATCTGGAAATGAGTAAATAAGCATGGTGATACAAATCATTTTTTCCTTTGGCAAAATTTCAACTGGAAAGCTATAAAATGAATTATCATCAAGGCTTGGAGCAATGTTTTATCATGACCAAGGAACTGGAAATTGAAATATGCCCCTGCCACTGGATTAATCTTCCCTTGGTATTCTATTTTATTTCTCTACTCAAAAATCAATGAATTCTTGCCACCTGGCAGATATTATATGAATTACTTAGGTATTTAATGTCCTTGACGCACTCACTCTTACTTCCCTCTTCTCTAAATTACCTCATGCTCCAGTGCAGTGCTATCCAATAGAAACATAGTGCCAGCCACATATATAAATTTTGATTTTCTAGTAGTCAAATTAAAAGTAGAAAGAAACAGATAAAAAAATTATAATATTTTTGTTTAATTTAATATGTATTCAAACCATTATTGACTCAATTGTGTGATCAATATAAAACAATTCATGACCTATTTTTCGTTGTATTTTTGTGTGTGTTGTTCTCTACATGCAATATTTATTTTATACTTATAGCACATCTCAACTTGGACTAGCCACATTTCAAGTACGGGGAGCCAAAGGTGGAAGTGGCTACTACTGGGGACAGCACAGGTCTAGTTGAGCCAAGAGTTTGATTCTCCTCCCTCCCACACCTTCCCTCTTTGTATGCCCTGTGTCTGCAGGGCACATGTTCTCCATGGCCGAAGGGCAACCACCATCTTTAAAGTCTTTGGTGCAATGATTCTTTCCACATCATGTCACCTGGTACCTCAGCTAAAATTCTTGGAGACACAGCTTACAGAAATAGAAGGGTCTTGATGATGTAGTTCTCATACATACTCAGGAAACTGATGAGTAATTGTGACCTTTTCTGAAATGCACTCTTAGTCCCAGGATTATAGAGGACATCTTATTCTGTGTACATAATCTGGCATGCTATTTTAGAAACCAGGAACTACATATTTTCCATCTTTGCTACTATACCCATCTTCTCCTCAGTACACACTATTCTAACATTACAGGTGCATTTTTTATATTTTTAATAAATATCTCTTAGAATAATGTGGTAAGTAACAGTTTGGTCCCTCACGCACTGATGAGAGGCCTGGTTTTAACAGTTTCATGAATGTTATGGGAATAGAATATATCATAACACTCTAGTCTGAAGACCTCAGAAGTGGTAAATGTCAGGCAGACAAGGGTCAATTTCAGGAAGAAGAAAGCTAGCAGGGCTCCATGAGTGAGCAGAAAGCTGACAGATGATATGCACTGGGGAAAGGGGGAAGATAACACATCTGAGAAGAAAATCTACCATATTGTAAACTGATGGGCTCTGGGCTCTCATTTTCAAGGCAAGTGATGGAAGTAGAAATGGGCAGTGTGCTGCTAAAACACAACAGGGCCATGGGTTACTAAGACAGCTCCAGTGAGCCAGCAAAATTGACAGTTATTGGCCCGGGCAAATTTTTTATGAGACGGACCCCACGGGCAATTGAAGCAACATTAAAAATAAACTATTGGGATCTGATCAAACTAAAGAGCTTCTGCACAGCCAAGAACACAGTGATGGGAATTAGTCAAGACCCTCCCAACTACAAGTAAAGCATGAAGACAGCCCTCAGAGTGGGAGAAAATATTTGCAGGCTATGTCTCTGACAAAGGTTTAATAAGCAGAATCCATAGAGAACTCAAATGCATTAACAAAAACAAAAAACAAGTGATCCCATCACAAGGTGGGCAAAGGACTTGAAGAGAAATTTCACCAAAGAAGATAGGCATGCAGCCTATAGATGTATGAAAAAATGCTCACCATCCTTAATTATTAGAGAAATGCAAATCAAAACTACTTTGAGATATCACCTCACTCCAGTAAGATTAGCCCATATCACAAAATCTCAAAATCAGAGTTGCTGGTGTGGATGTGGAGAAAAGGGAACACTTTTACATTGCTGGTGGGATTGCAAATTATTACGATCTTTTTGGAAAGTCATCTGGAGAACACTTAGAGTTCTAAAAATAGACCTGCCATTCGATCCTACAATTCCATTATTAGGTATATACCCAGAAGATAAAAAATCACATTACAATAAAGATGTTTGTATCAGAATGTTTATTGCAGCCCAATTCATAATTGCCAGATCATGGAAGAA
>CAUYQV010123504.1:0-53769 GCA_963574575.1 Galagoides demidoff | reverse complement strand
TTTTTTTTTTTTTTTTGGAGACAGTTTCACTTTGTCGCTCTTGGTAGAATGCTGTCGCATCATAGCTCACAGCAACCTCAAACTCTTGGGCTCAAATGATTCTACTGCCTCAGCCTCCCGAGTACCTGGGACTACAAGTACCCGCTAATGGGGGGTGGAAGTCAGGCAGCTGCTCACATCTCCCCTTGAATCACCATTAGATTCCAGAAGCATAAGTTTATGTCGCCTAGAAGAAGCTTCAGCTGGAAACCAGGCTACTCCGCTGAGATGGGGGAGGTGCCTACAGCATTGCAAGGCCAGGAACGGGAGGACGAGAAGCTCAGCCCCCCTCCCTAAAGAGGGCTGCTCTGGGAGAGCAGCTGCTGCAGTGGCCTGGGATCTGCTGTGACCCCTCGATGGGCACGAGGGTGCTGTTGGGACACCGGCCTCCTCATTGCCGAGATATGTGATACTTCCACTTACCTCCTCTTCCTCCCTGGAGTCAGATTTGAAGTGACACTAGAGGAATGCGCGTTCTCTCTGGATCTGTCCCTTTCCCCAGCCTGCTCACTCTCATGCTCCACCTGCTTTGCTCTGTCCCCTTCTGGTAGCAGCAGCAGAATTTCCCTTTTTCGTTTTTCGTATGTGAAAGCTCCCCCAGCCGTGCTCCGGAGCTGGAAGCTCACTGGGACCAGGACAGGATCCCATCACCAGCACTGGTGAAATCATATTAGCACGGGGTGGGGTTCCCAGGGCCCAGTCTGCAGTGGCCACTCAAAGAAGACGGCAAATCACAGGAAGCTGAAATCACTCCATGGAGATACTAAACACACATATCATAACCATAAAAAAGGAGACAAGAACTTGAATCTTTTTGGAGAAAACATGCTTTGAAATGCACAGACTGTCTTCTGCAGGCTGAAAGCACAATGATTCTCCCAGGCTGTTCTTCTGAGGTGGTGAATGAGCTCACAGGCCTATTTATCTCAAAGACTAAGCTGGAAATAGCACCTCAAGGGCTTGGGCTCCTCCGCAGGTAGCCTTCAGAAGGGAACATAGACTAAAATTGTCATAATGCCGTAAGGTGCTGGGATGGAAAGCACTATGAACGGCTTGAAAGAATAAGGACAAAATCACAAGGGATAATTATCACCCTCAATAGAGACACGCTTTCAGAATGACTTGCTGTTCACTGTGTTCAGGGATATTTAAGACCTTAAAGATAGAAATAAATGGAAATCCATGGGGTAATGTATAACAATCTTAAGAGTCAAATTGATGACTACTAACTAATGCAATTCATACCAAATGGTATTATAGTGTACTCACAAGGATTAAATAGGAATTTTTACCCTGCTATTACTTATGTAGGGTAAGTATTTTAAATTAGATAACAAATAATTTTTATTTTAAATATACTCATGCTAAAAACTGTATTGATCTCAACATATTTGCCTATAAAATTCATTTACTTAGTCAAAATGATTGCCTAATAAAATTGTCAACAATATAATGGCATTGCCTTAGGCAGGAACTCAAGCACAAAGATTAAAAAAAGACACAGCTGAGTATCTGAAGTCTTTTATTGTTCACATTTATCCTATTTGAAGTTAACACTACTTCATTGGACAGTTTAAAAATCATTCTGTAAACAAAACAATCAACAGCAGCAACAGCTAACTAAGGACATAATGTATATGAAAATAATGCCTCGAAAGGAATATTCTGAATAAGCAAAGGAAATGTGACCATGATTATGAATTCAACGATAAGAAGAAAAAACTTTCCAATGTCTGTAAAAAAAACCCCAAAACTCTACTGGTAATAAAAAAGAAGAATTCAAAGTGCAGGTGTGCTAGTTTTCACTTCCACATCCATTCAGGAAATAGATAGAGCATACTATTCTTTTATATAAAGTGACAAGTTTTGTTTTAAAACATTCAGTTACATTATCTTGCAGATTGTTTTCCGTTTACATTATCTCTACATCAATTTAATGGAAAGATGGTCATACGCGATATGGGGTATAAATTTCTTGAATCTATGGAGAATATAGAAATGGTAAAGTGTATCGCTTCGTTTTTTGCTCTATTTGCATTAAGTAATAAGAAGCTGAACACTGAGTATCAGAAGCATCAGTACTTTAAAAAACAAACACCCCCCCACCTATCCTGAGCCTTCTATCACTGCCGCCACTTTCAAAGTCTCTGTAACAAAAAATTGTTACTTTCCCCTGAGTTCTGATCAGCTGACATAAATGATCAGAACAATTTTTTAATGCAAAATTGGTCTTTGTCCAAATTGATCCAATACAAGTGTTATTCTGGTATCATGTAAAAAAAAAGTCCCTTACATTTTTATAATTGTTTAGAACCCCAAATGTTTTCCCTTTGAAGGGGAACATCTTTTTAATATGATTTTTGAATAGAGACTTTTATGAAATATATTTCAAATCATAAAAATATTCCAATACTCTCTAAAGTGGTACAGGATTTACCCCAGCTGACAATGCCTTTTCCATTAAAGAAGAGTCTCGTATTTATTCTATTTCATTTTCCTTGCAGCCCTAACTGTATTTAAAAAGCCTGAATACACAAATGACTGCTGCCTTATTTAGCATTAAACAGCACTATTTTTTAAACCATGTATACAGCTCAACAGCAAGATTAATAAGTTATAATATACACATATCACTGACAAATTCATTTTTCTGTAATTCACTGAATAAACTGTATTCTGGTAAATCCCTCTCCCCCCAACAAGAGTGTAACTGTACCTACATTGAGGTGTTTATATATTTCTCCAACAGTTTTCATTGTATTATGTTATGAAAACACTAGGCTTCAAGCCAGGTACTAATAAATATTTAATTTAAAAGAAAGAAACCCCAACACAGAAGAACATAAAAAAAACCCTCCCCCCTTCTCCCTCCCCAGGGAAGGTGCCTGCGTCAGCCGGACATGGCGGAGATTTCGTAGTCACTGGCCGAGGTGAGGGGCTTGCCCATCATCCGGATGTTTTTTGCACTGGTAATCCTGGCCATCATGCACACAGGCTTGTCAAAGTACTTCACCAGGGCAGGCTCAGTCAAGAGGGAGGCGAGGAACTGCTCGAAGGTGATGGCCCAGTCTCGGTCCAGGCTGGTGCTCCGGGGCAGCGCCGCCGTGCCCTGGCCACTGCGCACCAGGACCGTGTCCTCCCCAATGTCTTCACAGTGCAACTTGTCCTCCTCATGGGAGCCGGCACTCAGCACCGAGTACGAGGACATGGAGCTGTCGTCCTTGGTGTCGTCGTCAGAGATCAGCATGGAGGAGCAGGCCCCATTGTCCCGGGGCGAGGAGTCCTCCAGCTTGATGTCCTCCATCTGTCCCCCGAGAGAGTGTTCCTCACTGTCAGCGGCCAGGCTGGCTGGGAGGGGCTCCACCGACTCCACCACGTAAGGCTGGCTGGGCCCCTTCTTGGGAAAGAGCATGCCCTGGATGCCCTGGTGGCAGGACGGCCCGCTGCCCCCACCTCCACCCTCCTTTGCAGGCTGGGCGACGAAGAGCTTGCCCACTTCCCCGATCTCCAGCAGGAGGCTGGTCACCGCTGCCGTGGCGTGGTACAGCTCCTGCTCGTTGGGGTCCTCACTGAACATGTTATACATTGTCTTGCACAACTCAATGAACTGCCCCTAAAAAGGGATGTGGAAAAACACAGATAATGTGAAATCTGGGGAAGAGAGACATAGGACCAAGTGGACTGAAAAGCCATTTAAGTGATGACACCTGAAGATGTTTGGAAAGTCTTGTGTGTAGGATGGATGAACACTAAAGTCTCTTTCCTGGCTGGGTGCGTTGGCTCATGCCTGTAATCCCAGCACTCTGGGAGGCCTAGGTGGGTGGATCCCTTGAACTCAGGAGTTTAAGTCCAGCCTGAGCAAGAGCAAGATTCCTTCTCTAAAAAAAAGCCAGGCGCTGTGGTGGGTGCCTGTAGTCCCAGCTACTTGGGAGGCTGAAGCAAGAGAATTGCATGAGCCCAAAGCTGCTGTGAGCTGTGACACCACGGCACTCTACCAAGGACAATACAGTAAGACTCTGTCTCAAAAAAAAAAAAAAAAACCCAAACCAAAACAAAACTCTTTATTGATGTTTCCATTTTATTTGAAAAATTTCACACATCCATAAAGTAGGAAAAATTAAAAAAAGATAAAGCCCTCCTGTATATATCACTTAGAGTCTGACTATGTGGTACACATTTGCTTCACTAACTCTTTTTCTTACTCTCTTTTTCCTTGTCAAAGTGTCTTAAGGAAATCCCAGACTCATCTCTTGTCATGTCTACACACTTCAGAATGGATCCCAAGTTTTCCAAGGTGAGCCCAACCCCCTCCGTGACACTCCCCTTTCGTCCCTGAACTGAAAGGAATGCCTTCAGCCTGTGATTTTGTTAGGAAACTTTAGCATTTTCATCCTGTGTTGTAATTATTTATAGTGTCTTTTTCTCCTTTATTACACTTCAACTTCTTAAGGAAAACATGTCTGAGACATCATTTTAGCTGAGCACAGTGCTTTGCAAACTTTTAGTATCTGAGGGGAGTTGTAATGACTGGCCTAAGATGCATGGACTCTCAAAACTGAGTATTTTGTGGTTCACATCTTCTCTGCAGCGGTCATTTTCTCTCAACTAAGCATATTTCTGATGCATAAAAATATACACAATATAGATCTAAATGGAGACTAACGAGGTGCTCCCAAGCTACCATTTACCGTGAGGGGTACTTCCTTCACCTTCATCTCTGGTTGGAAAGAAGAGCATCAAGGTTTGAAATGAATGAACTGTTGAGAACTTACCTGATTCAGTTTGGGTAAATCCTTCGCATTCTTTGACTTAGATTTATTTTCTGGCGTCCAGAGTCTCAGATAATTCCGATTTTCTTGGGAATTTGGCCTCTTCCCTACAACCCACACATGGAGAAATAAGTGTTCACAAGGTGAGAAAGAAATGTACCACCGTGAAGAAGGTAAATACCCAGGAGAGGATATCGGTACCTTTGTCTGGCTTTAGGCTCACTGTGACAAAGCCATCGTCAGCGCTCTGTTTGTTCCTGCTGTCCAGTCCAACCACTACCGGGAAATATTTGGAAGAAAAAAGGAGGATGTTATAGAATACGACCATAGAGTTAGGATCTGTATTAGAAAGTAAAAGAACCTTCAGGTAAAACAAAATAAAACACCTATATGCCAACTTACATTTGAATCTCAGGTAAAGCCCAAGTAATATTTTTGGCTTATCTCTAACGTTGCATGGGATATACTTACATCGAACAAATTATTATTTTTTTGATCTGAAATTCAATTTTGCCATATCCTTTATTTTATCTGACAACCCTATTTCTGGGTGAAGGACTGCTACAGAATTCTTTCTCACAGCCGGGGTTCAGTGTACAATTAAAAATTAAAGGTGTAAGCCAAGCACTTTGGGAGGCTGAGGCAGAAGGATCGTTTGAGCCCAAGAGTTTGAGGTTGTAGTGAGCTATGATGATGCCACTGCACTCAAACCCATGATAGAGTGAGACCCTGTCTCAAAATAAATAAATTGATTTTTTAAAAATTAAAAGGATAATGCTGTATCATATCCAGTACTTAAAAAATGTTTGAATATATCTTTTTCTCCTCTGAAAGTTGATTTCTCGCCTTCCTTTGCTATACTGTCATCTTAACTTTGCATATATGGGATTGATTTTCTTTTTCTTTTTTTTTTTGAGACTGAGCCTCAAGCTATCCCCCTGGGTAGAGTGCCCTGGCATCACAGCTCATAGCAACCTCCAACTCCTGGGCTCAAGCAAGTCTCCTGCCTCTGCCTCCCAAGTAGCTGGGACCACAGGCGCCCACCACAATGCCCGGTCAGGGATTGATTTTCTGCTGTGACATCCTGCAAAAGATCAAGAACTCACTCTTTTGAAGAAATTAAAACCTACATTGGTAGAACCCAGAAAAAATATTTTTTTTCCTAAAACATTATATGCTACAGATCGATAATTTAGTATTTCAATGTAAGGGTACATGGCATACCTCCTGGCTGAGGGGCACAACTACAATAGGGATCTTACCAAACAAATGAAAACATTGTAACCTAATCATTTGTACCCTCATATAAATCTGAAATAAAAAAATAAGATTTAAAAAAAAAATCCATTTTTTGGTCTTCTTAAAACAGGACAATACTGGGCATGTGAGGACATCAGAAGGGGGAGGTGTACAAAGCCCTCCGATTACCACCGTTCTGTCAGCTGTCAGAGTGGATTGGAGTCCTTGTCCAAACACACCAAAGCTGGCTGGTTTGCCAAATACGTGACCTTGACTGTGTCACGTGTTAAGTTAATCTCAGCAACTTTTAAGACAGAGTGAGGAAAATGTACTATAGGTCACTGTGAAATTTCTTTCCTCTTAAGGTTGAAAGTAATTTAGGAAGCCAGTAAATATTTTAAAAGTGTTTAATGTATGGCAAGCCCATACACCGAATATTGCAAAGCCATTTAAAAACTGTTTTCAAATACTTTTTAATAACGCAATACTGTTTTCACTTGATTTTAAGTGAGAAATTTAAGATATAAAACTGTACAGGTGGTTTGATCCTAGTTTTGTATGTGTGTGGTTTTGTGTACATGTGTATTACATACACTATCTGAATAAAAAACTGAAGAAAATTCAAGATTAACAGTTACCTTTACCTAGTGAGGTTTTAAAACAGCTTTAGCTTATTTTATATATTTCAGAGGCTGCCAGCTAAAATAACAATGACAACTGCAACAACAACAAAAAATAGCCGGGCATTGTGGCAGGCACCTGTAGTCCCAGGTACTTGGGAAGTTGAGGCAAGAGAATCACTTAAACCCAAGAGTTTGAGGTTATTGTGAGCTGTGATGCCACAGCACTCTACCCAGGGTGATAGCTTGAGACTCTGTCTCAAAAACAAAAACAAAAAAACCCCATTAGTATAATATTACTTATACTAAGTAATAGTACTTTTGGTACTAGAAAAACACCTTTTAAAAAGCATCTTTCCATGACATGAAATGCTGCTGGGCATGAGAGCATTCCTGAAGCATTTCTGAAACAATAGAACCCTTTTCTGAAATAAGTGTTTACTAGGTGTGGCTCACATGTTGCAGCCAGAATACCACTCCCAGCAGCACTGAGGATACCACGGGATATGCTCAGACACTATGCAGAAGCCTTACTACATCATCTTACTAGGTCCTAACTACACCTAATTTGACAACTGTCACCTCCATTTTCCACATGAGGAAACTGAGGTTCAGCGAGGCAGGCAGCTGCCTGCAGTCACCTAGATAACAAACCCACGGCTTGCAGCCTCTCTAAAGCTCTTACCCTCAACTTGTCTTGCCGATCACAGTATAAGAATGAACCTGGCTCACTTCTCTCCTCCATCACTTAGATGCTGACAGTTGAAAAGTAGGGCTAAGCTGTGCTAATTTGGGGGTGAGCAAATTGAAGAGGCAAAAGAACCCAGAGACAACCCACATTTACTTTTAGACTTAGGTAAAAACTGATGAAGCTGCCTTAATAATGAATTAGAAAGTAAACAGCTTACTATAAGGATCAAGTCAAGGGACGCTGCTTAGATGATTCATATGTGACAAAACAGTATATCACTTGACATGTATAAGTGAAGATATAAAGAAATTAGATCGTGTTTTTTAATCTAACATCCACGTAGAGCAGGGGTCGACAAACTACTTCTGCAAAAGGCCAGGTAGTGACAATTTTAGGCTTTGCAGGCCGTATGGTCTCTGCCTTAACTGCTTACTTCTGGCACTACTGCATGAAAACAGCCATGAACAATATGGAAGTGAATGAACTTAGCTGTGTTCCAACAAAACTTTATTTATAAGCACCAACGGTTTGATTTTATGTACTTTTCACATGGCAAGATGTATCATTTTACTGTTGATTTTTAAAAACCATTTAAAATTGTAAAAACCATTCTTAGTTCACAGATGATACAAAACAGGTGGTGGGCCAAATAGTTTGCCAACCAGCTGTCGAGCAAAGACAGATGTAAGAGAATGCTTTTTTATATAAAAGCCAGTCCCAATTCTAGATAGCTCCATAATAACAGGATGATGTTGTTCATAAGCCTGAGCCTAACAGAAAAGTACAGTAAAACCTCCACAGCTGACCACCTCCCTACATTGACCACCTCCTTAAGCTGACCTAATTCTCACAGATTGGACATGTACCACATACATGTATCAGTACAGCAGGCCTAGTTCTTTATGCTGATCACCTCCACATGTCGACCAGTTTGTTACAATCCCATGGGTAGTCAACTTACAAAGGTTCTATAGGATACGCTTTTTCTAATCCCCTACGAAATGCTGTACATGGTCCTCTCAATGTACTGAAGTACCTGTTTCTCCAAAAGTTGCTTAATCTCAAAAATTTGAAAGGAAAGTAACATATTAGGCAACCATATTCATATACCTCTTTGACTGACTAACTCTGGAGACAAGGTTTATTCCAGTAACAGAGGGCACTGTGGAAAATGTGGACAGTACCCTTTTGGTGAGAAAGGTCACTTACCATGTGTACATTCTGGGGTGATATCTTCAAAGAAGTACTGAGTTGCTTCAAAAGCAGAATCAGGCTCATCTTGATCAGAGGATGGCTCTAGGGAGAGGAGGAAAGAATCTTCATACTGGCAGGGTCATGACTCAATGAAAGCATGCTTAATTACCAAAGGAAATGACGTGGGGGGAGGCTGAGAAGCTGAAGTTATAAAGATGGACAGGGTCACATCACTGGGGAGCCTGGAATACTACAGAGTCTAAAACCTTAGGGAGGGAGGGGTCCCTCCATTTACAACTCCACCTTCCCTTCAACAATCCCACACCAAAGTGTCCCTTTACGTTTTCCTTTGTATGAAGAATTTCCCAAATTCTGGGGAATAATGCTTTATGAACCAAATCTTCAAAATTGTATGCTCTAAAGATAATTCCCAAATCTATAGTGTTACCGTATCTCTATCCTCAGTGCCAATCTCTCTCTCTTTTTTTAGTATTTGCTAAATATATCTTGGCTGAGACCAACCTGGCTTAAACATGAACTCAGAACCTCCCCCTGTTTCCTGCTTGTTTCTGGATGAAGCTGCCCCCGCCCTCCCCAGTCTCAGACTCTCAGTGTGTCCTCCACTCATTTCTCTTACAATTCTCATGTACCAGGTGTTACCAAGTGCTATTTATTCCTTCTCCTGCAGATTCCTGCTCTTTTCCTTTACCACAACTCAGACTTCAGGCAGGTAGATGACCATAGAACAAGCCCAGGATGATGCAGGAGCTTAACATAAATAGTCATTATTCAGTTCATTCTTAGTGATCAATGAATATACCAAATTTGGTATAACAAAAAGAAGCAAATGGCTTATGCCAAAAAAAAGAGTGAGAGAGAAAGAGAGAGAGAGAAAGAGACTTCCAGCAGCCAGGTGAAGGTTACAGACAGCTCTATACAGCTCACTTACCAGGAAGGACATGCATTTTGTACAGGAGTTTGAGTTTCTCTGTGAGGTCCCCATGGCAGGCGGCACCTAGAAGCACAGAAGCACCCGCGTGAAAAGGCTTGTGTGTGCTAGTAATCCCTCCAGGCCCAGTGTTACCTCAGTGCTCCCCAAGTCTACAGCTTACAAGTTGCAACCAAGCCACTGGGGACAATGGGACATAATTGGGTTGAGAGCTCTGGAACCAGCACACTTGGTTTCAAATCCTTTGTACTTACTATGCACCCTAGAGAGAGTTAACCTCTCTGTACCGGTTTCTCCTCTGTAAGGTGAGATGATAACAGAAGATTCTACCCGTGATCTTGATGTCAGGACTTCATGAAATGTGAGAACCAGAAGTGAAACACTTAGTGTCTGACACATAATAAACCAGTATCTTTACAGAGAAAGTTTGTGTGACTGGGCCACAATCTCCTAGATACCTATAGAATTCAGAAATAATTTCAAAACGTGTTTGAGATTGCTCCAGATTACTCATCTTAGAAGTCCATTTTAGTCATTTCTGAGTTCTCCTATGTTTCCTCATTCTAATTTATCCTAACCTGTCATTGTATCACCATAGCTTCAATCAAAAGAACTGTTACTTTTCCTTTAAAGTTGATATTTATTCCTAGAATTGAAAAACTCCTTGGAAATATTCTCAGGGCACCTAGTTAAAGATGAATCATATTTGGAAAAAGAAGGAGAATTAGAATCATAGAATCTGGGTTGGAAGGGGCCCGACAGGGTCATCTTGTCTTCGTTGCTGCCTACTGTAGGGAGCTCCACTCACACATCCATGTGAGACAGAAGTCTAATTTCTGCTTACACGTTCTCAAACCACTAACATCTCATTTTACCCATGAATACTCTAAACACTAAAAGTTTCTCTGTAATTTTTACTTAAGTCTAATGATCCTTAACCTGTAGTCTCAAGTTTATATATAAAGTCCATGAACCCCATAAAATGTGAAATTTTGCATATGTGTGTATGTCATTTCTTGGGAAAAAAATACTCATAGCCATTATAAGATCTCAGAGTGTCAAAATCAGTTTAGAACTATTCCTCTTCCCCTTGACTTACTCTGCGAAGCTAAACAGGATTGACATCTTGCCTCTTTCTTCCATACAATTCTTCAGATGTCAAGGACAGCTATCTTGTCTCCCTCAAGCTTATGTTTGGGGGCAACTTTATATTTTGAGGTTCCACCTTTCCAAATGCTTCCACTTTTTCATAGGGTATCATTGGTATGCCCTTCCCTATTCTTACCCACATCTACTTTATGTGTTAATTTCTCAATCAATATCCTGCTGGACAGAGCTCCAGAAACCAGTTGGCTGCTTCAAGGGAATAGTAGAACTATTCTTGACTTTTCCATCAGTACAGCCTGAAGTGTGCATTCAACTTTTACATGCTCACTCTGGAGTTTCATATTGACCACACAGTTAACTAAACCCCAAAATGTCTGCATACTGACTTATATAATACTGTGAAAATAACGACAGACAGTTGTTAATCATTCACTCCGTAGTAAGCCCTATGCCAACTACTTTCTCTATATGTATCTCAATAATTTCGTGGGACAGGTAGAATTATTATTCCCATTTTATAGCTGAGAAAAGTTGAACTTATTGAGGTTAAGTAATTTGTACTAGGTCATAAACCAGTAAGTGGCAGGCCCAGGATTTGAACTTAGCTTCGGCTGACTCTAGATTCCATGCTGAAAATCACTATGACACTATAGGTACACATCTTGGCTAGTTCTTTAACAATTGTTTCCTTAAATTTAGGGCTTTGGATTTGTATGAATCAGCTTTTTTTGGCAAGTCATTTCTATCTATTGTAATTTTTTTTTTTTTTATTGAGACGGAGTCTTACTTAGTCACCCTTGGTAGAGTACTGTGGTGCCACAGCTCTTACCAACCTCAAACTCTTGGGCTCAAGCAATTCTTTTGCCTCAGCCTCTTGGGTAGCTGGGACTACAGGTACCTGCCACAATGCCTGGCTATTTCTTCTTTTTTCTTTTTTTTTGGCTTAGCAGGCCTGGGCTGGGTTCAAACCCACCAGCCCCGAAGCATGTACCCTAACCACTGAACTACAGGTGCCCCCGTAAATCTTATATTTGGCAGCTAACATGTGGGCTCCTCCCCTACCTTTGTGTAGCCCATCCGTTTGGTAAGTATTCATTCTCTGCCTTTAGAGGTCAGGTGCTGGCTGAGTCCAGCAGAAGGGGATGAACAGTAATCATAGTGACCATAAAAACCAATACTTTTTGAGCCAGGCACTCTTCTAGGAACTGTATGTAAATTGTTCTTTTATCTATTTGGCAAGTAAGGCAAATAACACAAAGAGGTTATCCACTGGGCCCAAGGTACTTTATCCCCTGGGCCCAAGGCACTTTATCCCCTGGGTCCAAGGTACTTACAAACTGTCAGTTGAAATTGACTTATTAACCATCACACCTTGGGTGCAGAGTTCAACAAGTTATGCAATCACTGATTTCCATAGAGTTCCACTTATTATTTATCCAATGACTGGATGCTTCACGACTCACTATCATATATTTAGAGAAACCACCTTTCAGCAACAGTATTGGAAAAGGAGATCCAGCTAATATACAGCCTCTGACAATAATCCCTCATTTCTGATCCCACATAGACTGTCCAATAATTTCTAGAAGGATCTTTCTGAGGACTGACACTAAAATTACTGATAAATCCTTTTCAGAATTCATTTTTTAATTTCTTTGAACTCAGACAGACTTTCCCATTTCTGCTGCACTTGCCGGTCTCCATAACTGCAACTGATCCACGTAACTGACAAGGGCTCTGCAATCCCACGTGAGAGCTCTCCCAGTCACCTGGGACGCATTTACTTTGCTCAGGGACTCAACTGCATTTTAGAAAGTCTAAGCATTTTTTCCCAGTGTTTATTCCGCCCTGGACTTCAAGCCCCCCTGTCCTTTCTTAAGGATTCTGAAGAGTCTTCCCCTTACTGAGGTTGAGTAAATTTCAGTAAACCAAATGTTAATATTTATCTGTCACTTTCTATATTCAGAACCTCTTTCTTTTTCCTCCCTCTTTAATCCAGTCCAAAATAATTTTTTTTTTAAATCCTCTTTTTGATAGACATCAATATGGTAATCATTAGTTACCTTGGAGGGGGAAAAGATTAGGATACGGTCAAAGGGATCTCTAGTCATGCTTTTTTGAAAAAAGGCAATGTACTTATATATTATCTATGTAATTGAAAATTGATACTGCCTCCTTCTCCTAAAAAAAAAAAAATCCCCTTTTTCTTCTCAGCATCAAGTGATAAGACAAGGATAAGCTCTCACTATGGGCAGCCCTTGTTTGAAATCCAGGGTCCAGCATGTACTAACTGTGCCTCTCAGTTCAATTCAACAGCAGGTATATAAATCATTATTAAAGTTTTGAGATACAGAAAAAATCAGCAAGGGATGTAAAATCTGTGTGGATAAAAAGAAATGAAGCCCTCCCAGCACCACCAATAAGCTGAGCAAGTTGAAACTTACACAGGTGAATCAGAAAGGACAGTGTGTTTGACTGTGTTTCTTGGAAGTGAAATAATGGGCCATAACCCATACTATCCCAAAACTTTTGTAGTGACCTATGTCGTCAGGTAATGTTTTATTTAAAAATTCATTATTAGAGGATTCACAAGAAAATAAAATGGCAACATAAATATTGCAACCGTAGACCAGGACCACTTGATGGGAGAAAAAAAATGTTTGAGAGGTGGATTGCTTTTCTTGCAAAAAAAATTATATATAATTAAAAATATGTTATTATATATTATATTTGTTATTATGAACATTATTATTATAACTATGTAACTGGCATGTTTCTCAAATTTCCTGAGCTTCCATTTCTTTAGCTGAAAATGGGGAAGTAGACAGGTAATAAAGCAAAATAGTAACAGCACAAATTGTGCCTCTGGGGTACATGGATTCAAATAAAATCGCTAGTGGTGTGTCCTTGGGCAAATTAAATGAACATACAGCATTAGGGAGTACATGGCATGGAGTAATGGGGCATGAATGGTGGATATTCTTATTATTATTACTTCAAAGGGCTGTTATTTTGGTTAAATAGTAGAATACACGTCTCAAGTATCAGAACAGGACCTGAGCTCAATAAAGGTGAGTCCCTCTAGGTTCCCCTTTTAAGCCCATAGATGAGTGCTTTATACAATTATTTTTAACCTCACCTACATGCCTTCCCTTTTTTAAAAAGACCATCAGCTTCCTCGGGGCTTTACGCCTTCCACACATTACTCTTACAGATTAAGGATGGTGTCTGGAAATGCTGGGTTTGTGGCTGACCTTTTATCTTTCCTTGGGCATATCAAAGTATATGGCCCAATGATACAATTAGAATTTTAAAGAAAATTCCTTCTTGCCTCATGCTGACAGAAGGCCTACAACATCCACAACCACACACCAGGGGGGGCCAAGCTCTACTACTACATAGCTTTTTTTGTCCAGTTATATATGGAACAGAGTCCAAGAGGGCGATAATATATAGGGCAGTAAGCAAGGCAGACAGCCAGGCTGGCGGGCAGCCGCCTGCCTGCTGCTGGGGAAGTGGTGTGGAGCTCACACTCAGGGTGCTTCCTCCTGACAAAAGGGGGAGAAAAGACTCCAGGGACTGCAGAGCTGCTGTGGTTTTTCAGCCCTTTATCAAAAACAACATGAAACACTGTAATGAAACATTATGAAATTTTATATATAACATGTATATAACTTTTTGTCAAAGAAAAGCAATTCACCTCTCAAACATTTTTTTCTTACATTAAGTAGTTCTGGTCTACGGTTTCAGTATTTATGTTGGCATTTTATTTTCTTGTGAATTCTCTAATAATGAATTTTTTAGTTTTTGCAGTTTTTGGCCAGGGCTGGGTTTGAACCCGCCACCTCCAGCACCCTACTCCTTTGAGCCACAGGCATTGCCCTCTAATAATCAATTTTTAAATAATGTTGAGGGCTATCTGATGTAGAAGGCAATCACTACACTATCACTAAGAACAAATTTTATACGCAATTTGCAAGACTTCATGTGTGCTTCTCTGCCCCCTAGACCCAATTCTCAGAGCAGTGCAGGCTGTGGTCCTGAGGGGAGCACGGGGGAACACTGGGATCACCGCCCCCCCCCCATGCTGTCCTAGTTTATGCGGTAAGATCATGTCCTTACTCAGCCCAGAGACAAACTCCCGGAAGTTAATCAGGGAGTCTCCATTTTCATCTAATAACTGGAACAAGCGGGAGGCCAGAATGTCGGAGTGAGTTCCACATGCCCAGGGAAAGAGCAGAGCAAACATGCCCTTGAACTGATCAAAGTCGATGCGGTACTGCTCGAGGTAGGGCAGGCTGGGGTCGTGCCGGTCCAGTGCATTGCTGCTCCCACCCCAGTAGCAGCTGGTGAGATGTTCTGCCTGGAAAAGGAAGAAGGGGATGATCACCGGGGGGATCACTGTGGAGTCTTGTTTTGCAGCAACTACCAGGAAGAAAAGACCAGCCCTCAGGTTTAGAAAGGGCTTTAGGTTAACCTGTGTGCATCCTTTGGGGCAGGGCTCTGGCCTCAGCACCTCCCCCCTTCCTGGTTCTACACACAGCCCCACTGGAGCAGCCTCCCCGGACCCCACCCCAGTTGTTCCTGCAGCTTACACCTGGCAGGAAAAGTGGGGTTCGATTACTGCATGTGTGTGTTATATACATACTCCCACTTTCAAAATAGTTCCCATAAAGAGAATTCTTTGACTTAAAGGAAATAAATAGAATGCTAAACTGAAAACAATCTGAGATTTAGACACTGTGACCACCAGGTGAGGATGGTAAAGCCCACACGTGAACTTACCCACACAAGGTCAGACAGAATCATGATGAGATTTGGGGTTTCCTGATCCCCACCATAATACCCCATAGATTATTTATAACCCCCTTTTTTCTTTCTTTCTTTTTTTTTTGCAGTTTTTGGCTGGGGCTGGGTTTGAACCGGCCACCTCCGGTAGATGGGGCCGGTGCCCTACTCCTTGAGCCACAGGCGCCACCAACCCCCTTCTTTCCTGGTCACCAAAATACCATAAATATTATAGTCATACAGTATCCAAATCTACAAGGATGTGGTCATCCTATTTCACATACCAGCAAATGGCTCTAGAGAAATTATTAGTACAGGAAACACTAAGGTAAGCAGAACAGAGATCCGGACCCAGCAAAGGGCTTTCTGTTTTCTGTCCTTAGGAACAAGGCAGCCTCTTCATTCATTAGGTCGTACTGACTCTGGCAGCAATACACACCCCTTTTAGGGAGACCACAAATATAAAGCATGTACTTGAAGGGTCTGGGGGAGCACTGTACCCACACACAGGCTTTTACAGTCAGCTCTGAGTGGCAGGTGGGGAGGCGAGAGGAGCATGAAAAGGAGGATTTATTTTTACTTTACTCCCTACTGTATTGACTGAGTGTTTCACTACAAACATGCATGAATATCATAAGAGAAAACAGCACTTTTGAAAATCTTTCTGCTTTTCTGAAGAGGGGAGGAGTCCATTGTGGATATGGAGTACTTCGTTCAGTTCTGCTCTCAGTAGAAAAGGAGCCAAGAAGACTCCTGTTCTGATCACAGTTATTTACTGGGAAAGGCAGTGAATGAGCTAGAAGAGATGCATGAGTAAGGAAGAGAGGAGGCAGGAAAAGTGGAGGGCGGCACCTCCACCAGGAGGGCGGCTGCAGCACAGCTGGGCAGGTACAGGAGGCTGCGTCAAACTTGCACAGGGCCTGGGACTGCACTGCTGGCTGCTGGGCAGAGGCAGAGAGATGACCGAGGGAAGGAGGAGAATGCTGAGATCAGTGGCTGGACTGATCTGGTCTCTGAATTAGCATGTGTGGAGCCAGCAACCCTCTGTGAGCAGGTCCATGTCAGTGATACTTCCCTGGGTGGTGTCCTCTTTACCTTGGTGGCATCGGCTGATAATGGTTACCCAAAATGCTTCCTCCCAAGCACCCAAGTGATGGTAAACCAGACCTCAACATGGATGCAGGCACTTTCCTGGGCTCACAACCACCAGCAGAAAACAAGCCACCTCCCCTGTGTCTGATGAGACCTCATAGACTGTCATTTGTGGGCTTGGGGCCCAGATACTGAAACAGAAGGACTAATTTAAAAGGAGTTCTAAAGAAACTAGGCAAAGGGCCCTGCACTACATGTTCTACCAAATCCACCTGAGGCAATCTTGAATATTCTGTCCCCTCAAGTTTTACCAAAGACTATGCAGTGAATTCCTTGAGAGGCATCATTCCTTTGCACCCCGTCTCCAGGAAAGCATCCCCATCATTCCTTCGCATCCCATCTCCAGGAAAGTGTCCATAAACTGGATTTCTGAAGGACTAAGGGGTCTGACAGGGTGCCTGACACATAGCAATGACTCAGTAAATGTTTGTGAAAGTATAGCCAATTAAAGAGAGAGAGTCCCTAAGGGAAGATTTTTTTCTCTTAGATTCATGTGCCAGAGATGCCATCCAACCCCTGACACCAAGCAAGGGTCGGCCTTAGGTTGCTTTTTCCATGCTCAGAGAGCTGGAGAACTTGGGTTTGTCACCATGTCTTTAAGGCAGGGGTTTGAATAGGAAGCAATCTTGCTTTCTTGAGCATAGGGGTTTGATGGAGGTTTGGGGTTTGAATGACAACCTCCATCACCCAGGTAAGACCTTCGAGGTGCACAGCCCAGAGAGTGGAGAACTGCCAGGTAAGACATGGTTTCAACAACCTCTGGATCTGGGACTTCTGTTTAAGTAGCCCTGCTCCCTTTCCTGCTGGTGTCCCCCAGAGTCAGCCTCTTCTGTCTACTGTCATAGCCCTTTCTCTTACCTGTCTGGGGTCTTGCTACGTCCAGCTACTTCTATCACTTCTGTTTAGCTTTCCCAGAATCCTGGCCCTACCACTCACCACCTACCACCCCATGAAAAAGATTGCTTAAGGTCAGAAGCATCCCTTTAAAACCTGATCTCAGTTGGATCATCATCTTCCCTTTATGAAGCAGAGGGACCCCTTCCTTATGGACAACCAATTTACACCAAGCAATCAGTGACACACGCTTAACACATGTGACATTAATGAGCCTGTGGCCATCCAGTGCTTGAATGGTGGTGGTGCCCTTGCCCACTGCCGGTGGTGAGGCTGCCGCATGAAGTGCACGCTAACCAACGCTGAGGCTGGGAGCACCACCACCTCCCTGGACCTTGGCTTCTTCATCAGAAAAACCCAGGGACTTGCTTCATGGGGGACTGATCACTAATATATGTATAAATTCAATACACGCGTTTGGAACACCTACTGGGGGAGAGACATTGGGACTCATACCTGAGCACTTACCAGGCACTACTGAAACAAAACTAAAGAAAACAGTGGTGCCCTTCCCCCCAAGAAGCCCACAGGCAAGTGGGAATCTGAGCAAGAACACCGCATAGCTATGCTCATTACAACCACATTCTGACTGTAACAGTCACTAGTGTTCAGCTCTTACAGATGTTTGTTCCCTTATGTTTTCTTCTGTTCCATCTCTGCAGTGCTCAGAACAGCCAAATTTAGTTCTGACTGTACTTAGAGATGGTGAGGTAATTGGCACCTGCATAAAAGGCATCATCAAAACATTGTTTTTCCTGTCAATTGCCACATTTTAACCCATGATGTTGATAATGACAGTTCTCACAAAGAACATTTTCTAGAAGAAAAATATTATACATTCCTTTTTAATAACATAATACTTTTTTATTTAAAGTCCAGAATGGTAGGGGACAAATTCTAAAACGGAAATCACAGAAATTTAACCAATTATGCTTTTCTTTATACCCATGGTTTTCAACCTTTTTTTTATCTCACTTCTGTGGCGCACTTAAATTATGTTGATCAAAAAAAAAAAAGAGAATATATTGTGCTTCGAACTTCTTTTGGAAATAATTGATCATCTTTAAAAACTTTAGCAGCACACCTAAGATCCTCCCATGGCACACCGGTTGAAAATGAGTGCCTTAGACGTGTTAATAGCATAATTCTCATTCTAGCTGCAAACACATGATCTCTTTATAAGGGTGTTTTATGGCTTAATATAGGAAATCACAATGTACAAGAATCTTAGACATTGTTTTAGTGACTAGTATGAAGCAATAACTTATTTCCTTAGGTCCAAGGAAACTGCTAAAATGTTAGCTGGACCTGAAGGAGCAAAAACAGGAATTTAAGCTAGTTATAAGAATATGTTTATTTTTCATATTAAGTACTCCAGTTTTGGACTCTCAGATCTACCTTTCCATTTATGTGTATGGAGATACAGGCTATCCCATGATAATTCCACAGAAAAATCAAGAATTGAATGGCGACAGTGAACTCTTTCAACTCCTTTGAATGGGCATGAATTTACTTTGAATGGGCATGAATTTACTTTGAAACTCACCTTGAAAAGAGCATAAAGTTCTTCGAGCTCATCGATAGTAAAGGAAGTTTCTGTCACAATAGTTCGTACCTACAAAAATAAAAAGCACAATGAATTTTACAAACTCAAAAAAATGTCATATTGGGAAAGTCCCTAATTTTCCTCTTTTAAACCATCTTGGGTGCTGCCAAGCAGGAACGTGTGAGCGGGCAGGTGTGTGAGGAAGGAGGGAGACAGATGGCCGTCTGCTAGTTCTCAGAGGACTCACCACGTTGCGTTTCGTAGTATCCTCCAGTGTCTGGATCACTTTCAGTCTCTGTTTGAATCTCATCTGTTCAATCAAGTCTGCCCGGATAGTTCCAAATTTCTGGAAAGGAGCAATATTGGTTTTTCTAAAACAAATCCGCTAGAGCCCCACACAGTGTCATGTCTGCAGATAGGCTGAAACACACGCTCCACACAGGTAAAAAATGATTTGTCAGATGACAGGCATCCTAGACTATTCCTTTAGACTGCTTAAACCCATTTAGTGACTATAAATAAGGATCTGGAAATTCTTTGCACCTAAAGTTGAACTACATTTCCAAGTCAAATGTGTCTTCCTTAACTCAACAGTTCACCAAGAAGAAGGGCTAAGTGAGGATATGTGTGTAGAAAGAATGCTTCAGAAGAAGAATTTTCTTAACAAGAAGAAAGGAAGTATGTAATCTAAGGCTACTAGACTGAGAGGTTGGAGGAAACCTCCACCCTTGTGTGAGACTCTTTGCCTCTGATCATTAGTTCAGCAGCATTTGTCCATCTGCTCCAGAAATTTATGCTGTGTGTCTCCAGGTGGTAGATGCTGTGAGCTAGTCAGCTCTAAAAGCTCCAAAACGCCTGGCTCTGCCTAAATGTTTGTTAAGCTAAATTTCAAAAGCCAAACAAGTCTTTATACTTGAAGGTAGAGAGAAAATCTGTAAGGTTTTATATCTCTTATTGATGCTGAAGAAAAATAAACTCTGCTTAAAGCATGAAGCTTAACTCGCAGAAGTGAAGACAGCAATGGTTAACTATCTTTATAGGGTAAAGGACAAGGGGAGAGACAATATCAAGTGCAGGCAAGGGCAGGGTGCAACCAAACTCTCACATGCTGCTGGTTAGAGTATCAACTGGTACAACCATTTAGAAATTTGTCCAGTGGTGTCCACTGAATCTGAACAGACACATTCCTATGACCCAGAAATTCCACGCTTAAGTATATTCTCCAAAGAAAAGCACGTACACACACACATGTGTATTTGCCAAAGATCTAAACCAAAATACTAATAATAGTGATGCTATTAGCTAAACGCAAGTAACCACTCAAATGCTCATTAGATAAATAAACTTGGTCACACAATGGATTACTATTCAACAATGAGAACAGTATGTTTTAATCTCACGATCGTCATACTGAGTAAAGTAAACCAGAACCAAAAAAGTAGACTCTGATAAGTTCTATTTATATGAAATTAACAAACAGGCGAACCTCATCTCTGGTTTTAAAAGTCTAGAGATTTACTAACCTTGGTGGTACGAGCAGTGGCAGGAAGGGGCACAGGGGCCCTCTGGGTTGCTAGGAACCTCCTGTCTTTGATCTCCATTAATAGTTACATACATGAGTGTGTTGAACAGAAGCTATAAAAACAGGGTCTCTGTATATCCATGCCATGAGAATCTCTAGATCTCCTTATCAACACTTACACCCTAGGAATTTCCAACCACTCTCTACCATCTCCACTTTGCAGCTCCCTAGTCTAAGCCACTGTCCTCTCTTAAAATAGCCTCTAAAGGGATCTCCTTGCTTCTTGGCTTCCTCCAGGCCTTGCACCTTTAATTCCCCTCTAGCTGCAGAAGTGGTCCTTCTAAGGCCAGCACCCAGTAACACTATGCATCGTCCAAAACTCCAGTGGTTTTCATCTCCCACAGGATAAAACTCCAAGGCCTACAAGCCCTATGTGCTCTCCTCACCTTCCACAGTGACCTGTCTGATCAGCCGCACCCTCTTCGTACTCCTCATCACATCTCTCTAAGCGCAGTGGCCTCCAGACAGGGCCTGAGCACTAGAATGTACCTCTCCCAGACAGCCACATGCTTGCTCCCCCATGACATGTGTGTCTCCGCTAACTGTCCCCTCCTCAGAAAAGTAAACCTTCAGAGAAATCTTCACCCACAGCTTCCATCCTGCCACGTTCCCTCTTATTGGCATTTATCACCACCTTACAATTGTTTCTTTCTTACTAAATCAATCGCCACTTCCTAGGATGGCAAAGACTGTGTCCCCCAGAACCTAGAACAGTACTGACTCATAGTAAGTGCTTGGAAAGTATTTGCTGAACACAGGGAGTCCTCATCACGATCCCATGGAGCATGGGCTCTCCCTACGTCCATTTCAGAGACAAGGAAATGGAAGTTTAGTAAAAACCGTCAACCTTCTCAAGTCCACACTGCTGGTAAGTGATAGAGCTGAGTCTGAGCCCAGGCTGTTGGATTCTAGAAGTTGTGCTCACAGCCCCATATCTGAGAGGCCCCTCGGCATGTTACCTCTCCTACTTCCTGGATAGCACAGATGGTGCCCACTAATTGGTGGGGTTTGCCACATGCAGCCAATAAGAATACAGGGAATACGGGATGCCCAGGTAAATTTGAATTTTAGATAAATGATGAGCAATTTTTTACTCTAAGTCCCAGTCAATACTAGTCCTGTACGTTACCCGGCAACCCTATGAATGACACCTCTCACAGACTGATCCACGTGGTAGACTGCACTGTCATATTTTCCAAGTTGGGGTTTACAGTCCAAGAGTATACTTTTCTAGTACCTTTTCTCTCTGTTTTGAAAGGACTACTCCTGGGAATTGAGTTTTAACCCAGGCATATGTTCTAATAATCAGAACAAAAGAGTATATTGGCACCTCTGAAGTCGACCAGCTGCTTTCCACCAGTCACACGTGAGTGAGTCTTGACCTAACAAATGGAAGATTATGGAAGAAAACTTCTCATTTCCAAAGCATTGCCTTCCAAAAACGGAATTAAATGCCTTTCAACCCTAACGATGCAATAACTATTTCCACTGAAAAGATAAAATTCAGGAGTTGGTAGGTATTACTATTAATAACAGGAAAACAATCACATTTAATTCACTCTGGAGTTAGATCTTCTGCTGGGAAAGAAAGACTCCCACAGGGGAAGTAAGTCCTTTGATCCTAACAAAAAAGCAGTCAGTATCCATTACAAAGTACACACCTAATGATGGAGAATTGGATTTATTATTTCAAACTGGCCCATAGTGTACTTGTAATAAAGAAAAAATACTCGCTCTCAGGCAGAAGGAAATTAAATTTTATTATACCTACAACTGTCAGGGACATTAACACGTCATCTCATCTGCACCTTGTAATAACCACAGTGATTTCGGAGTGCTATCTCCATTTTACCACTGGGCAAACCAATGCTTGGACAGATGAAGTAAGTCACCAGAGCTCTATGGGGCTGAGCTGCACGTGGTCTGAGGCCCCAGGGAGCTTCCTAATGCCACTTCTTACCATTCTAACACAGGCACTAAAGTCTTCCTCATCTCTGTGTAGAACAGAGAATAAATTTTGAAGCCAGGCAAAATTTGATTCAAATTCTTGTTCCTTCACTAATTATTAACAGCTGTGCTACTGGGCAATTCACCTGAGGTTTCTGGCCTTCAGTTTCATCCTCTGCAAAATGAGACCCGAAAACTATCCTTGCAAAACTGCTGTTAGAGATAAAGATATATTAATATAAAGTACCAGCAATTAATATTAAACATTGCTTGCCTTGGTGATCTTTTCAGGTTGCTAAACAGAAAAAGCACTTCCTCCCAAGCCTAACGTTCAAAGAGCCCTGTGTATTTTATATTTGCTAAATATCTGCCCCTCAGCTGGAAATGGATCCTGCTGTTTGCTGGGCAGGACCCCTTTCTCGGGCAGGTCTCTGACTCTCTAGAGACAGAACCCAAGGGCCCTTCCATCCAGAGCAGATGGTCCCAACCTAAAAGGAAACAATGCACTCCAAGTTGCCTATTGCCAGAGGTTTTTCTAAAGGAGAGCGAGCAATGAGAACAAGGGAAGGGAGTTCCTCTACAACCCTTCTTGTGTGTGTGTGGGGGTGGGGTGGGGCTCTGGCAGAATGAAATGCTAAAACTGGGGCAAAGAAAATTTGGCTCAGTATAATCGGGAACCATTACTCCAAACAAGGACAAAGGTCTAGATACAGTATCTTCTCCCAGGCACTGCACATTTTAGTTGCATGAAAAGAACAAATTAATTCACTAAAGTAACTGTGATATTTTTCCCAGTAAACAGAATTTAGCGTTGGGGGAAGGGATCCTAAAATTATTTTAATTTCCTAACATCTCCCTTTCTTAAACAATAAAGTTATCCATCTTCATCTAATATCTCTCTTCCAACTCTATTTTTATCCAAATGCTTCTGTGGCCTGTTTCTAGTTTTCCAATCTAATTGCCAAATTCTTTCTGAGCAGGGAGGCGATTTTCAGTGCAGGGAGTACTTCTCTTTGCTACTTTGTGGGGGGTTACTGATACCAACTAGTGAATATTGCACAGGCATGCAGCCCTTCATCCCCCACCACTTTCTTCCACCCTGTCTACAGATGCTCCCTTTCTCTCCCTAATAGACTTGGAACAATGAGCTCAGAGGAAGGAATGAGGTAGAGATGAGCCGGTCTCAAGTTCACGATCTCTAGCTTCTCCCACCCCTACCATCACTCCTGAGGGAACAAGAGCTGCCCCGCTCATTTTGAAGTCTCTTTGTGACTTACTTTATCCTTCAAAGCTTTCCCTGTGTTTACTGGGAAGATGGCTAGAGAACAGATTCAGATTTGAAAAAGAGACCACAGGGGCCAAGTCCAATAGGCCCCTCCTCTCTAAATCTTCCAGAGGAGACTTGAAATATTTAAATATTACAGTTTTGAAAACAACAACAATACAACTCAATTTAGGGTGCACAAGGCCATGGAATGATCTGAGCAAGTTAAAAGAAGGCATTGTTTCTAGTATCAAGTCAATGGTTCACTTTGTGTTTTTAACTAAGACTATGTCATCAAATTATGCTCAAAAATGCCTCTTTTGTGTTCCCCTATTTGTGGAGTATTTATTTCCCTGGTATGCAGAATGGGGTTGAGAACTGGGCACCATTTGCATCTTAGAGAGATTCCTTTCTTTAATCAGAAAATCTCCAAATGATTAAAGTAATGAATGAGGCTCTGTCTTGGAAGAGTGGGTGGGAGAGAGGAGAAATCAATGGAATGCAACTTTGGACATATAGAAAAGTATTAAGTTTTGAGAGGCACAGACCAAGAGGTAAGAGGGGGATTCTCAAAAGCAAGTGAGGATGCATTTCCCCGACCTCTACCCTGCCTTCTCCTGTGTGGTAGTATCTGTCCACATGCCTGCACTTCAGTATTGGGTGGGAGTAAATGTGCAGGGGAAGAAAAGAGGAAGGTGAGGACGGGAGAGGAGGCAGGATGACAAGGAGGGACACGGATATGAAGTAAGGTGAAGACTCTGCTTGTTGGAGTCTCACAATCACTGAATGAGAGGTCCCCTCTGGGGTTTTCTGGTCTTTAAGGAAGTCTTAACTCATGACTGTATTCATGTCACAGTACTTTCATAAACGTTTACTGGAAAGCAGGCCCATATTTTATAAAGAGATGCAATTTTATATTAACTTATATCATATTATAATTTTTATATTATATCTTTATATTTTATGCTTTGCAAGGTACCATGTCTTAGCCGGGCACAGTGGCTCACACCTGTAATCTCAGCACTCTGGGAAGCAGAAACAGGCCAATTGTCTGAGCTCAGGAGTTTGAGACCAGCCTGAGCAAAAGTGAGACCTCATCTCTAGTAAAAATAGAAAAACTAGCCAGGCATTGTGATGGGTGCTATAGGCCCAGCTACTTCAGAAGCTGAGGCGAGAGGAACACTTGAGCCCAAGAGTTTGAGGTTGCCGGGAGCTATGACACCACAGCACCCAGTGTGACAGAGTGAGACTCCGTCTCAAAAATGAAAAAAAAAAAGGTACTATATGACAGACAGCATTAATCAGCTTCAACATCCTGAATGAACTGAGAAAACAGTAGCTGTAGCTTTTTTTTTTGAGGCAGTCTCACTATGTTGCCCTCAGTAGAGTGCCATGGTGTCACAGTTCACAGCAACCTTAAACTCTTGGGCTTAAGTGATTCTCTGGCCTCAGCCCCCCCAAGTAGCTGGGACTACAGGTGCCCACCAAAATGTCCGGCTATTTTTAGTTGCAGTTGTCATTGTTTAGCTGGCCCCAGCCTTGGTGTATGTGGCTGGCACCATAACCACTGTGCTACAGGTGCCAAGCCAGTAGCTGTAGCTTTGACAGGCTGGTGACATTATAAGAAATAATGAGAAACACATTAAAGACAGAGATACTTGGGATCTGAATCCTAGCTCCAATCTACTGTAACCTTGGGTAAGTTACTCAGCCTTGCTGAGCTGCAGGTGGAGGGTAGATTAACACATAGATTCTCAGCTTGTGATTATGAATTCTCGTAAGCTATGAAAAGCTTTAAACATAGTACTCAGTATCACTATATTTTTTACTTAGAATTTATTTTAAAGTTGCTCCAAAGCAGAAATTATGAACAGGCAGCCAGCAGGCTAAAAGGTCCATGATGTATATTGTTTGGCCTAAGGACTATTTAAAACATTAGGAAAATTCAATAAAACCAAAACTTCCAACTTCTCTTGAAAAATTAAAAGTTCTGGCAATGTGGTTCCTCCCTTCAAGTGGCTACAAGGCTGCCGGGGAACTTTAAGAAAAATCCTTATGCTTAGGCTTCATGCCAGAGATTCAGATTTAATTGGTCTGGAATGGAGTCTGAGAATTTATATTTTTAAAAGCCCAGCCCTAAAAAAAATTTTATTTAAGTGGTTTAATGCACAGGTGGGATTGAGAACCACCAATCTACGGTTAGGAGAGGGGGAAAAAGATCACCAGGAGTGTGCGGTGTCCTCTTTAAGTTGATGTACAAGGCGTTGGAGAGCCACTGGAAACAGGAGCAGAGCGGTGACACTCCAGCAGATGACAGAGCACACACAAACCAGCACTGAAAGCCCAGGTGACGTAGACATCGATATAAACAGAGGGCTCGTCTTCCCAGGCAGAGGAAGGAAGCTGCTGCTGGGACCTGTGATAGGACTTTTGGCAGCCTAAGGGCCACCATTAGGGCTCAGCCAGATAGGAGGTAAATGGAAACCAGCCCTTGGTCTCGTCTTAGTCTCGTCTCTTTCCCATTAAAAATGAGCAAAGTGCTGACCTCTGCACGATGTGAGTTTATCTGCTGTCCAGAATAAAGCTGAGTTTTCACATACTGAGCTTTACTACTTTGGTCTAGAGCAGAGGTCCTCAAACTTTTTAAATAGGGGGCCAGTTCACTGTCCCTCAGACCATTGGATGGCCAGAATGTGGGCCCTGGGACAAGTTGGCTGCTAAGCAGGACAGGCAGCAGCAGCAAAAACACCTGGTGTGCCAGATAAATATCCTAGGTGGGCTACGTGTGGCCCGTAGGCCATAGTTTGAGGATGCCTGGTCTAGAGTTATCTTAACAGTAAAGGATGCCTTTAGAAAAACAATCCATAGGTATAACTATTGCCCATAATCATAGGGCTTTTTTCCTAAAAGAATAAATCACCCAATGTTTCTGACAGAATATTATCCAAAAGTCCAAAGGCAGTGAATTTTAAAAGTGTATTAAGAGAGTAACCAGTTTTAGAGAGAATGAGGTCAAGCACCCCTCTTTGGGGGCTACAGTGTAGTGGTACCATTATAGCTCACAGCACCCTCAAACTCGGGCTCAAGTGAACTCCTGCCTCAGCCTCCCAAGTAGCTGAGACTATATGCATACACCTTCAGGCCCAGCTAATTTGTTTTATCTTTAGTAGAGATAGGAGTCTTGCTCTTACTGAGGCTGGTCTCAAACACCTGACCTTAAACCATCCTTCTGCTAGGATTATGGGCATTAGCCACCATGCCTGGCCCAACCAGCCATTCTTGATTTCTAATGGTGGAATTATAAATTGGGACAATATTTATGGAAACTGTACAGTATGTGCCAGAAGCTTAGAAATTATTCTTTTAAAAATTTATTGCTGTGAATTTATTTGTAGGATTCTAAGAAAATAATCAGAGATAGAATATTTGGGTATAAGTTTATCACAGAATGAATAATAATAATATTGAAAATTTGGAAGAAACCAAATATCCAGCAAAAGGGGATCAGTTAATCATAATTTATTAAAATTATGCCTTTAAACAATACCTAATACATAAGAGAATGCTCATGATACTTATTTTTTTTTGAGACAGAGTCTCAAGCTATCCCCCTGGGTAGAGTGCCATGGCTTCACAGCTCACAGCAACCTCCAACTCCTGGGCTCAAGCGAGTCTCCTGCCTCATCCTCCCAAGTAGCTGGGACCACAGGCACCCGCCACAATGCCTGGCTATTTTTTGGTTGCAGCCGTCATTGTTGTTTGGCGGGTCTGGGCTGGATTTGAACCCACCACCTTAGGTGTATGTGGCTGGCGCCTTAGTCACTTGAGCCACAGGCGCTGAGCCTCATGATACATTTTAAATGAATAACAGAATGTTAAAACAGTATTTAGTAGGACCTAAAAATGAATAACAAAACGATAATACAGTACTTAGTAGGACCTAAAAATATACTTGATGGAAATATGGTGAAATGCTCATAGAGTATAGTTTACTTTTTCTACACATTTTTCTAATTCCTGTAATAACCATGCAATACTTTTATAATTCTAAAACAAAATATTTAGCTTTCAACAAATATGGAAGCTTGGCACCTATAGCACAGTTATGGCACCAGCCACATACACCAAGGCTGGAGGGTTCGAATCCAGCCCAGACCAGCTAAAGAGCAATGACAACTGCAACCAAAAATAGCTAGAGATTGTGGCGAGTGCTTGTAGTCTGAGCTACTTGGGAGGCTGAGGCAAGAGAATCGCTTAAGCCCAAGAGTTTGAGGTTGCTGGGAGCTGTGACAGCATAGCACTCTACCGAGGGCGACATAGTGAGATTCTGTCTCAAAAACAAAAACAACAAACAACAACAACAAAAAAATGGAGGTCTCTCAATGAAAATATTGAAAAGTAATTATCATCAAAAAAAGTATCAGTCTTTCTCCCATTATGAGTTAAGGATATACATCTCTGAAAAGATTTCTAAGTCCACATCAATTATTTTTAAAGCACAAGAATTTGAATCTACACTAGACTTTCTGTCCTCACCCCGTCCCTTAATCTTTTTCTCTTATCTAGTTTGCTGCTAGCTGGAATATTGATGATCACCAGTCAGACAATCCCAGGACGTGGAGAGGAATAGTGTACGCTGCAGAATATGCATGCTTTCCCTTGCTTATAATCATTTCCATACAAATTTATAGAGCCAAAGATCCTAAAATGAAGAAACCATCAAATGTTATGGGCACTGAGTCCTTGGGGACTCACATATTACCAGATGCCAAGGGGGCATATGGCACTGGGGTTCCTTTATCCCTAGAAACTCCTTAGTTCTAGTTTCACAGAACCCTAACTGTTCCACTGTTCCTATTCTATTCTGAGATACAGGATAGAATCAGGCAGAGTCCAGGGTCATCATGGAGCAGAAGGCATCTTCCCCCATCCAGGCCAAACAATTTTAGAAGAATCCTAGGACCCTAGCCTACTCTAACCTGGGACAGGGTGTTCTAAGTGTCACAGACTGTCTACTTCAGAGAAATCTTAAGTGCTCAGCGTAGGAACAGGGAGTGAACTGATTTATGAAGCTCAGTCTCCCTAGGTCTACTCTCAACAGCTCCTCCTCAGTTCACCCAGAGATGAAGCTGAGCTGCTACTAGGATCAGGGTTCAGGGTGGGCACAGCAAAGAACTAGAGGGCCAGAGTTTGCTACGCCATTTGCTTACCAGAGTATTAGATCTACCCAATCCTACAGTCCTCCGTTCACTGCCCACCTCTGAAGACCAAAGCTGACAGCTAGCACATAGCTGCTTATTTCCAGCAAGTAGTTCTCACAGTGTAAAAGGAAGCAGGTAAAGCTGTGATGTGAATGTTTTTGTTCCCTCCAAAACTCATGTTGAAACTTAATTCCCAATCCAATGATGTACTGAGGTAGGACTTAACGGGTGGAGTTTTGGCTATGAGGCCCTTTCAGGAGTAGGTTCTCTCTTCCGCCGTATGAAGACATGATATCCTTCCCTTTTAGAGCCTGCAGCATTCAATGCCCCATCTTGGGCTGGGTGTGGTGGCTCATGCCTGTAATCCTAGGACTCTGGGAAGCCCAGGCAGCCCTTGATCACTTAAGCTCAGGGTGTGAGACCAGCCTGAGCAAGAGCAAGACCCCATTGTCTATTAAAAATAGAAAGATTAGCCAGGCATTATGGGAGGCACCTGTAGTCCCAGCTAGTAGGGACACTAAAACAGGAGGATAAGTTGAACCCAGGAGTTCAGGAGTTTGAGGGTCATGGCCCTCTAGCCTGGACCAAAAAAAAAAAAAAAAAAAGAAAAGAAAAAGAAAAAACAAAAGAAAAAAAGAAAGCTGGAAATTTAAGGCACCATACTGGAAACTGAGAGATAGGGCCCTAACATGCCAGCGCCTTGCTTTTGGACTTCCCATCTTTATAAATGACCTAGTCTGTGGAATTCTGTCACAGCAGCACAGAACAACAGGTTAGCAATGGAAGTGCAGGATCCAGCTGAGCCCTTCACAGCGATCTCAGAGTATTGTGAACATTCAACTAGAAAATAACACCCACCTCATAGGAAGTTCTGATGAGTCTGAAGATGTCTACCTCGGGGTAAGGCTCCACGTCGTCACTGAGCAAGGAGTGGAGGTGAGGAATGGGAGGCAGCGTGCTGTCTTTATTGGTCACACTGTCTAAGTACCTAGGGGAGGAAATGAATCCGAAGTCATGGGAGGCTAACGTGGAATTCCCCCATTCCAGTTCTCCAGTCATTTTCTGCAATCTTTCCATTTTAAAACAAAGGATTAGTTTTCTTCAAAATGAAATGAAATTTCCTTAACTTCTAAAAAAAAGCAAATGAAAATAAATCCTCCACCACAAGGAGAAGTGGGCATGATGATTACCATCAACACGAACTAAGACTTGTGAGAAAGAGCGAAAGGAGAGGGAAGAAACCCGGAGATGGTTTTCAAAGTCCTGCTTGGTACAGTACCTTCCCAAAACGGTCATAGCCTCCCCGTCATCCTTGCAGTTCAGCAGTTTGTCCACATTTGCATCCAGCACAGCGAGGGCCAGCTGGAATATCACTTTGATTCCTTCATAGAAGAAACAGTCAACAACCACAACTGCACTCTCAAAGGGCATCACACTGAGGAAGAGGGTGAGGAACCAGGACAGGGAGATGGTGGAGATCACACCCAAGTCCTGCATGCAGTCGTACAGCTGTGGGACGTAGTCTCGGGCCAGCTCCTCGAAGACACCTTGGTCCACCAGGGCACCTGTTGCAGGCGTGTACACAAGAGGGCACAGGTTAACCAACTGCAGCCTCTCACTAACAAATCCAATCAAATGGCTTGATTATAGTGATCCAGTTGATGACTACTGCTAGCACAGAACACTAACTGTTCTGCTGTTAGTATGTTAGAAAACCATGGTGTCAAGAAAGCTCAGTCACCAGAGTAATTCTGGCTGCACCTTCTCTTTCTGGGGTCTTCCTGTCCTATTTTCCTTACCATAAAAGAGCTATCACAGGACAGCTGTAAGGGCTTTGCCAGTTTACAAAGTTTTCAGGATATATGATTGATTATTTTGTTGGCAACATGTCTGGTTAAGCCTGAAAGGCACATCTAAGCACAGTCATGTGTCACTTAACCACTAGGATAGGTACTGAAAAATGTGTTCTTAGGTAATTTCATTGTTGTATACATGTATAAAATGTCCTTAAACAAACCTAGGCTATATCCTACAACATACAGAGGACATTCTCGCCCACACCCGCCACCCCTAGCCTATTGCTCTGAGGCTACCAGTCTGGCCAGCATGTTACTGAACTGAATGCTGGAGGCAACTGTGGTATTTGTGTCCCTAAACACATCTCAACATAGAAAAGGTACAGCACAAATATGGCATAACCTTATGGAACCCCTGTTGTATATATGCATCAGTCCTTGTTAGTCTTTGTCTGCCTCAGGGAATAAACACAAAGTCTCCACCTCTGGGGGGTTTAAACACACAGTCAGTAAAGAATAGAACAGGACTTATTAGTCTCCCTTTACCTCCTATGGCTCTAAACATTCTTAAGCAAACAGGACTTGTCAGTCTTTCTCTGGCTCACTGGGTCTGGACACTGATTAAACAAAGAACAGAACTCTCCCTGCTTTTCTGGTTCTGTAAAAACAGTCCTTCCAGGTTACTGAAGATTTCCAGCGATAACCCTCCCCTCTTTTCCAAGACCTCCAGCAGATTGCCTTTAGTTTTCTATACCACATTGCAGTTACTGAGCTACTTACTACTGGGTCCCCTCCTGAGCTGCACTTGTGCCACATCCCGAATTGCTTTAAAAGGGGCCCCTTTCCCCAGCTGGAGCTGTCACCACTTTTTCCATTTTCAGTGGCAGCCCATCTGCTTGCAGATGCTCTTAATAAAGCTCCCGTATTAACTCAGCTCGGCCTGGCTCTTTCTGGCACCTTTCAACCTTTTCCTGACCAAGACATCAGCACCATAGCTCCAAAAGTACATGTAACCAATTTACATGGCAAACTCTTATTTATTAAAAGAAATCACTCTTCTGGGTGCATGGTCTCCAAGTAGAAATCATTTTTTTTAACAACTTTTTTTTTTTTTAACTGAAAAGCATTCCTGCTATACACATTCATGGTCAACTTACTGACATCTTTGATGATATTTTCAATGAATAAAACGAGTGTGCAAATGTTTAGAAATATAGACAGAACACAGGCGGGAAGCATACAGGATACATTTGTACTGCCCAAGCAATGAAAAACTTGCCCAGCTAAAATGAATGCCTGATATTTGAGGGGATGATATTACTAATGTCTGATATTAAATGCTCACGGAAGGTATTTGCTTTGTTATGAAATCAGTCTGAAAAATACCTTGGAAATTTAGCTTTGCCAGGTTCTGAATGAACCTTTATATTCTATTTTCTCCATTCCAGACACCCTTTCTTTGAATACCGCTATTTCCATAGGTCCATCCTCTTCACTAAAAAAATTAAATTTTTTTTTTTGGTCTAATTTCTTTGCGTTGGTGGTTGGTATATTTGGTGTAGGTCTCACCTGTCACAGAGTGACACATCCACATCATATGTCTTCTAAAAAATTTTCCGTTAATAGTGATACGGGCATATTTCCTTAAGCTTCATAAGGTTCCTTTGTACCTTCCATTTAATCAAGCCCTCTGATTTCCATCTTGAAAAACTGGAGGAGTCTGAAACTCTTGGCTTATGGTGATTGGAAATACTGTTCTAGTTGTTATCATGCTACAAACATCTTCTTATGAAGCATAGGTTAAAATGTTAAGTCCATCCCCACATACCAACAACTCTGGTGTTGTAGTAGTCTGGGAGCATGCGCTCACATAAAGCCACCAGCAGCCAGAAGGCTTCTTCCTCTTTGGCATAAAGAAGGAGCACTGAAGTGACAATATTCATGGCCTAAGGAGTGAAAGTGGATGTCAGCAAGCATGTTTGAAAATATAAGCAATTCTGTTCACCTAAAAGTTATGGAGTTCTTCTCAGAGAGGAGAGCAGCAGATTTTTTCTATAAGAGGCCAGATAACTAGTTTGAGGCTTTGCAGACTACGCATAGTCCTTTGTCACATCCTTCTCTGAGTCTTCTTTAGTTTACGACCCTCTGAAAATTGAAAAAGCCATCAGTCCTCAAGCCAATAGCTATTTGGGGTCTCCATCAACACCAATATTCACCAGTCTGAGATCTAAACTTGTGCAGGGAAACTTTCATTCAAACACTTTGCCCATGGGTGGCTCCTGTGGCTGAAGGGAGAAGGGCGCCGGCCCCATATACCGGAGATGGTGAGTTCAAACCCAGACCCGACTAAAAAAAAAAAAAAAAAGGCAAAAAGTTTGCCCAAAGGTTATTTAACAATGTTTTTAACCTGCTAAAATCTCTCTTAATCCTTAATTCAGTGAGGTAAAAATTTCCTTTTTAGCCTTCCATAATGGTTTCTATGGCTCCAAGCCTTCTCAGAGAACAATGTTAGCTTTCAAAGTTGGAGTCCTTACCTATTATTTCCTTCTGGATAAAGATGGTAGTGATAAGGAGAAGTGATTTAAATTCTAAAGGAACTATACTATATTGAAGGATATTATCAGGTACCTCATAAGTACTCTCCAGGTTCTACTACTTTAATAGTCCTCTTAATTAAAAGGAGAAAGATCAAAAGATAAATATAAACTCCAGGATATTAGAAGCCAACTAACGTCTACTTTACTCTTTTCATCTCCTAGAAACCAGTAATTGTTCATCAGACGTCTATAATACAAATTTCAAAAAAATGTATTTTGGTCTAATAGGCGCTTTCTTTTTAAGTCTTACTCATTATTTTCCCAAGCGAAATCACTATTAAAATTTCACTTGAGAATTAACCTGCTGATTCTAGTGCATGATTATCATCTGGGTCAGTTCCCTAGTCATTCATCAAGGTATGTTGTTTGGGTCTGTTTTGTAACAGGCTCTTGACTAGTGGAGATGGTGGAACACCATAGTGACAAGTCTCACAGGCCCTAAATCCTGGTGTTAGAGAGACAAAGATGACAAAGTTAGCCAATTTGGGGTTTTATTTAAATTGAGTGCCATTAAAAAGATAAAATAATGCAACACAGGCGCATGCACACACACCTGAGTGAACCCGTGTGAGAGAAGGGGCTCAGCCCCCTTTCCCTTAGCTGGATGGCTGCGGACGGCCTCTCCCACGATGTGGCCTTTGAATCTAAGGTCACATTATTTTGGAGTTTCCCCAAATTGTCTTATAAATACCAGCACAAGTGATTATTTTCATTGGCATTTGGTAACACTTTTTATATCGAGTTAAGCATTTATTCTAATGTATACTAAAATATCACCCCAGCATATCTGTATTCCCGAGGCTATTACTGCTTAAGAGAGTGCAAAGTAGGAACACTGTGGCAATCCCCGTGAAGGCCCTGTGCTCAGGTGTGCACTCTTTTTATTTTAGGGAGTCTGAGGGGTGGATCAGAGAATGAACAGAATCTTTTCCTATCCACCCAGTTAGACAGTGACGAATCTAGAAAGGGTACTTGTTTCTTCAGGTTCCTCCACTCAATGCAGTGGTTCTCAACCAAGGCGGATTCTGCTTGTTGGGGACATTCGGTAACGTCTAGAGACATTTTTGGCTGCCATGACTAGGGAGTTCTACGGGCATCTAGTGGGCCTGGATGTTACTAAACATCCTACGAAGCTCAGGGCAGCCCCTACAACAAAGAATTAAGTCCACAAGGCTGAGAAACCTTGGTGCAGTGATAGTTCTGTTAACCATAAATCCTTCCCTCACTATTGCCACATAGAATTTTATTTTTTTAGCATAAATATTCTGTGACATTTACCTGGCAATACCCTATGTTAGGATTTCGAAAAGCATAAGCTGTTAAGACTCTCCTCAGAGCTGCAATGCCCATTTCATTCTGGAAGGCCGGGTGCTCTGGAAGGGATCGGTGTAAATCCCTCTCAATCTCCTCCGTGGCGAGATTGTACTTTCCCAGGGACTTCTCCACGAGGTCTTCGTAGTACCCAGGATGTGTGGCCTTTTCGTTGATGGCACCTGGGAAATAAGACCCAAAAGATATAATACCAAAAAAACAAAAGCCCTGCCTTCTGGTCTGCAACCACAACTTACGACCAAACCTCTTCACTTTCCTACCTCTGGACGGAAACTTGCAAAATCAGACGAAACCACGCAGATGAGGCTATGAGACAACAGGCAAGACGTGCAAATGTGCTTGTGGGTCTTCTGTCTTTCCTCCACAGTAAGCTGCTTACTTAAAAACTTCCTAAGGCAGAGGTTCCCAAGCTACCAGGAACTTCTGTGGACAACCCTGAGTATAGTGACTGCTGAAGAGTGGCAGAGGGGAGTCATCAGAGTCAGCCAGGCTGGGCCTCACCCTCTCATCACTCCCAGCAGCCACAGCAGCTCTGCTTTTATTTTGTAGTTTTTGTTAAGATATCATTTAAAAATAGAGTTTCTGCCTCTCAAAATAGATTGGCCTCAAACTGAGATTCTGTCTCAAAAGTACAAATAAAAAAAATTCATTTTACACTAGCATTGAAAATTTAGGAATAAATATAACAAAATACATGTAAAACTTGCTCACTACAAACTACAAAAAAATTCCTGAGGGAAATTAACAAAGACTTAAGTAGATGAAAAGACATCTGTGTTTATGTATTATAGGAAGACTTAATATTGTTAAGAAAACTCCCTAGATTGACCTAAAATAATTGAGACTTTGTGGTACTGTCATAAAGACAAACATATAAATCATTAATTTTTGACAAGGGTGCTAAGACAATTCAATGGGGGAAAGAATAGTCTTTTTGACAAATGGGCTGGGATAACTGGATTATCTATATGAAAAAGAATGAATCAGACTGTTACCTCACACCACATAAAAAATTAACTCAAAATGAGCCCATGACTTAAATGTAATTGCTAAGACTGTAAAACTCTTAAAAAATAGAATAGGCATAAATCTTCCTGCTATGAAAGTATAGTGACCAAAATATATATATAAATTGTACTTCTTCAGAATTAAATATTTTTGTGTTTCAAAGAATGTCACCGAAACAGTGAAAAGACAGCTTAAAGGATGAGAATTTTTTTTTAAAATCTGAGAAGGGATTTGTACCTAAAATATGTTTAGATACTCTTACAACTCAACAATTAAATGATAAATAACTTGGGGGGGGGCGCCTGTGGCTTAGTGGGTAGGGCGCCAGCCCCATATACCAAGGGTGGCGGGTTCAAACCCAGCCCCGGCCAAACTGCAACAAAAAAATAGCCAGGTGTTCTGGCAGGCTCCTGTAGTCCCAGCTACTTAGGAGGCTGAGGCAAGAGAATCGCTTAAGTCCAGAAGTTGGGAAGTTGCTGTGAGCTGGGATGCCATAGCACTCTACTGAGGGTGATAAAGTGAGACTCTGTCTCTTAAAAAAAAAAAAAGATAAATAACCCAATTTAAAGTAGGCAAAGGTTGGAAACAGATATTTCTGTAAGGAAGATGGACAGCAGGTATATAAAAAAATGCTCAACATCATCAGCCATCAAAGAAACAAAACAATGTGAATCAAAATAACAAAACATCACTTTATACCCACTAGGATGACTATAATAAAAAGATAGGTAATAACAAGTGTGGTGAAGACATTGAGAAATTGGAACTCTTACACTGCTGGGGAGTGTAAAATGGTACAGCTGCTTTGGAAATCAGTCTGGCAGTTCCTTGAAGGTCAAACATAGAGTTATCATAGGAGCCAGAAATTCTACTCCCAGGTATACACTCGAGAGAAATAAAAATATGTGTTGACATAAAAACTTGCACATGAATGCTCACAGTAGCATTATTTATAGCACCTAAAGCATGGAAGCAACCTAAATATTCAACAACTGATAAATGGATGAACAAAGTGCAGTACATCCATATAATCGGATAAAATTTTACCATCGAAAGGAATAAAACGGTAATATACATTATGACATGGTTGAACCTTGAAAATATTGTTCCAAGTGAAAGAAGCCAGTCATAAAAAACTACCTATAGTATGCTTACATTTATGCATATGAAATGTCTAGAGACAGAGAGTAGATTGGAGATTGCCTACGTCTAGAGGGGGTTTGTAGGGAAATTGAGAATGACTGATGAAGGTACGCAGAGCTTTTTTGGGAGATGATGGCAGTATTCTAAAATAGACAGTGGTGATAAATGCACAGTTCTGTGAATATTCCAGAAACCACTGAATTATACACTTTAACTGGTGAATTGTGAATTACATCTAACAGGGTAAACATTTACATTTAGCAGTTTGGATTTATCCAACCCAAGACCACTGGGCTGTCCCACTCCTGATGGTTAGAGACAAAGCCAACCATAACACTCACACTTGCCCTCACATGGGCAGCCTGGTTGGCAGCAATGTAGCACCCTGGTTTTTGCTCTGTTCTCGTGGGAGGTGAGCTGAGATTTCTGCCATCTGGCCTGTATATCACTTTGGTGGGTGTACTCATTCAGGTCCTGATGCAGTGACTCTAAGGGTCAAGGGAAGCAGGTGAGACCCAAGTTGGGCTCCTGGCCAGAAGCAGGGCTCTACTCCTGGGCAAGTTGACCTCCACATGAGCCCCACGCCTGGGTATGGGGAAATATGGGCTCAGTTATCTACCCAATAGGAGGCTGTGAGTAGACCATTTCACCTCTGGTCTCACACAGCCCATCACTTAAAGAAAACATTGGGTCTAACCCTAAACATATCTCTGAAATAGGGCTGTGTACTGGTGTGCTCTGGTTTGTTGGTGGTGTATATGTTTCATTTTCATCTAAAGTGTAGCTGTGAGCCCAGTGCCTGTAACTCAGTGGGTAGAGGTAGGGTGCCAGCCACATACACCAAGGTTGGCAGGTTTGAATCTGGCTTGGGCCAGCTAAAGCAACAATGACAACTGCAACAGAAAAATAGCCGGGCGTTGTGGCAGGTGCCTGTAGTCCCAGCTACTTGGGAGGCTGAAGGAAGAGAATTGCTTAAGCCCAAGAATTTGAGGTTGATGTGAGCTGTGACGCCACCGCACTCTACCCACGGCGACAACTTGAGACTCTGTCTCAAAAAAAAAAGAAAAATAAATAAAAGGTAGCTGTGAATAACTTCTAATTTGAACATGGAGGGTGAAAGTGGAATTTTTCAATTATTCTGTCTGTGATCTGCACATGGTTGTCAAGGTGACCAGGCCACTGAACACAGGAAGACAGGAGGAGACTGGAAGGTGATCATCTTCTCCGGCCTGATTTTTAATTAGAGACGAGTTCCCTTAAATTTTCATTTCTAAATGAGGAGCTGTGGCTGGTCTACTTAAGGAAAATCAAAAACAGGAATGTAAATGAAGACCGAATAAACTGGTTTCACATGAAATACATAAAACCAATTATTTTTCCAGATTCTGCCCTCCTATTTCTGAGACATTTATACATCTCATTATGGGCAATTTTACCAGTTATATCTGCTTTTTAGAAAGAGCTGTGAGTTTTTATGGCTTTCCTGTAAGTCTGGTAATTATCCTTTTAATTTTAATGCCATTTTAAAAAGTAAAAGCTTTTAATAATAGCATTTGTGTTGGACCACCTTAGGTCAAAATATAAAAATACTAATATAGGTCTATGTAGAATGATCACATTTTAGGCCTCAGGCCAGGTAGAGCCACCATTCTATACATTAAAGACTGGAGAGACCCAAATGCCTGAAATATACTAGATGCTGTGGGACGGAAGGAAGGACTGTGGGCTTATCTTGAAGGGTCTCTGGTTTCTGTAGCAGGGTCAAATGCTTGATGTGAGAGGTTCAAATTCAGGCATTCGAGCCTGTTCTATGCCCGTGGAGATGGTTGGGCCTTCCCCCCAGGACCACAGACATGTTCCCTCTGTTCTTCCCAGAATCTCCAGTTTAATGGACAAGGTGCAATCTGGGTAGGCTACAGAATCCAGTGCAGAGTCGGGCCTGTGATGCCCAAAGACTTTAGGAGGTGGCAAAAATCAGTAACGGGGCCTTCCTATTCCTCATATCTCCTCCCATTTCCCCACCTGGTGACCACTCTGACAATGTGTCATTTAAACATTCTTAAATGAAGCTGACTTAACTGGGAAAGGAAAATCTCCTTCAGTCACAAAGTGTTCTACCAGTCCTGGATGCTCGTGATGGGAAGAGTGATTGAAGGACTGCAACACTCTGGCGAGCAAATGAGATGTAGCTCCGGATTGAGGGGCGCATATTTGAAAGAACCCCTGATGCACACGGAGGTGGAAGGGTAAGGCCTGGGGTGATGCAGACTCTGTCACCAGGGCCCTAACCTGGTGTGGCCGTACCTGAGAGCAGCAGCCAGAGCTCCCCCCGCATGCTCTCCGGGATGCCCTTCAGCACCAGCTCCCGCGTCTTCTCCGTGCGGTACATGCAGACCCCTTGCCCATACTCAGCAAAATGAATCTTCCAGGCTTGCTCTTTCAAAAACTCTTTGGCCTGAAAGAGATAATGAAACATTACTAAAGCCCAAGTACTTCATAGATGGCAAGGACAAGTGTGTTGGAAGGTCACAACATTTTCTCTGTTGAAAGAAGATCAAGTTCTGAACAGAAATCTTGAGAACAAGGAACTCAGAGTCTCTAGCCTTGCTCCCCAATTCTACACATCAGTCACAGGCTGCAGTTCAGCCATGCAGCTTTCTGGCCCAGAGTCAAAACCCAATTTCCTGAGAGGGGTCATGTGAATGTCAATTCTATTTATGGTTTACTTCTACACCTCCAAGTGAAAGTAAGTTAATGTTTTTAAAGTGTGGGCTTGAGAAACTATGTACATATTTGGTGCTAAACTTAATCAATAATTAAAAAGAAAACAAGATCAAAAGAAGTCACCCGACCTACTATGACCCATCTTTCATGAAGCCATTCTGAAACCTCATGACACATTTACACAAAATCTGCTTCAGTTACAGGAAATCTGCACTTACACTGATGTTACAAGCTTACTTATAGTACCAAATGTTTTTTGTTAGTGTTTTCTAATACAGAAAGTTTCAGGCAAGAGCAAGAGGCACCTACCAACTTCGGGTTGAATTCCTCGGGGGACCGCCGCCGGTACATGGTCATCAGGGTCTGGGTGGCCGTGGGGACGCTGTTGCCATTGAGGTTGAACTGGCGCTCTCCATCGGCATCGGAGCTTGTGCTTCTCTGGGGGCTGGAGGAGACGAGACTGCTGGGCCGAGAATACACCTGCGGATGCAGAGAAGCACAAGTCACTGGAAGGAATTAGGGGACTGTGTCTATTCCTTCAGGGGAATCTGTACAGTTAGCAACAGCTGCATCATTTTTTTCCCAAGATCTTTCTCACTATGTGAGAAAAGAGAGAGAAAAGGAGAAAACAAGAGAGGCAACATTTTGGCAGGTACCTGCATCAAAGGCTATAGGGTTTCAATGCTCAAAATAGGTTTTCTTCATAGTTGAGACGGATATTTGCAACAAAGTTTCTCTGACTTGCAGGCATGCAAGCCATGCCACGGTTGAATTGGGAGCTTATGAGATCACCTCATCTCCTGCCCAGTTCCTGGAGCCTCAGAAATGCCCACATAAGCTTGAAGCAGGTGGGCAGGAACAGGGATGTTATGCGTGAACTTAATATCTTTAAAACATATTATATCTGCCAGTAATGTCTTCACAGGGCTCCAGTTTCCCTGAATGTTGGTCCAGGACCTAAGTCCACAGAGATACAATATCTAATTTATCATAATAAAATCACCATAATGATGTTGTGTTTTAGGTTTGAGACTTTATTAAGTGACGTCTGTACCATTCTCAACAACTTCACTGCATGGACTAGAGTCACTTGCTATTGAGGCAGGAAAGATTACTTAATAATTTCTTCAACTGTAAAATAAAAGAGTTAGACTAGGGAAGATTCCACAGGCTCTTTCTAATACTATGATATCTCATACAAATTCCTTGAAAGTTAAAGGAGATATTGTTGAGCAACTGCTGGAGGCATCAGGGCAGGTTGTTTATCCTTGCACAGACGCAAAGCCTGAAGACAAACAAATGGTCATAGAAGTGGACACAGTCGGGCAGAGCCACCAGACAAACCCAAACACCCTCAGGTGTCTTCCACGGACCTCATCGTCTGAGCTGTTGTAGCTTCCTGCAAACTCCTTGTCAGAGTATATTTTGGAAGTCGTCTGCTGCAGGAAGTCTGAGATCCTTTGCACTAGAAAGTCTCTGTCTTTCAGGTTGGCAAAGAGGAAGGTCATTCTGTTCCTGGTGCTGATGGAGAGAGGGCTGGGGAGCACACTGGAGCTGTCTGCCTTCTCGACAATCGTCACCTGAGAAGAAACACAAAACTGAGTGTCACTCCCCCTAGATTACCCAACAGCAGGCTACGAACAGCACTGAAAGAAGGAACACAGCAATTTCATCACTTTTATTATTTTGTAGGGATCACCCATATCTTACTGGAAAACACTGAGATTCCTTTACTCTATTCCAGTAAAATAAAACAGCTCATAACAAATGAAACTGGAGCTTATACTATATACCAGAAACTGGAATCAACTTGCTTGGCCTTTCTAAATAAGTGGTTCTAATCTGGGAGTGGTTTTGCCTTCCAGGAGACATCTGGCAACATGTGGAGGCATGTTGGCATTCTTGGTTGTTACGGGTGGCTGGACATGACCGGCATCTGGTGGGCAGAGTGCAGGGTGCTGCTAAAGATACTACAGTACATAGGACAGCGCCTTCCCTCACAACAGAGCCCAACCCAGACGGTCAAGAGCATGAAAACCTTAGTGCTTAATTTTCATTAAGCTTTCATGCAGCCTTAAGAGGGAGGCTCCTCGCTGCTTCATCAGCCATAAAAGACAGAAAACAGGCCATGATACTGGTTCCTTTCACCAAGCTTAATGTTGGGGTGGTCTTCAAAACACCACCAATCCTTTACATGTCCCATTTAGACTCCAGGACTTTGCATCCTTCACCTCCCACCACTTCAAAGTTTTAAAGGCTTGATTCTGGAACAGACATGATATAAACAGGTTAATTGCAACCCTAACTGAACTAGCAGACCATGTATGCAGGATGAGAGAAAAGAGAAAAAAAAGCAGACATCTGTTTCAGCTCCAAATTCAACACACATATTGGTGTTCATATAATAGGAGTTTTAACAGCTGGATGCTAGAATAAATAAATACATTAAAACTTTAGTGGCACATGAGAAAAAATAGATCTCAAGGCACATGCTAGAAAAATAGACTATATTCCTAAAGCTAAGGTTCTCTTCCCCTCTTCATTTCTACCTGTAAGCAGTTTCATTAGCATTTTCATGTGAAATATACTTCCTCCAAAGTAGAATTTTTAAAACTTTCTCTACCTGAAGGCTAAGTAATCTATTGACATTGCCTAGTAGTTGCATGAGCCAAATAGGTCTGGCTGAGGTCATAAAACAGAAAACCACAGGCCCTGGACCCAACTCTCGGTGGTGTGTACATATGTATATAGAGAGAGGGTGCCAAAGATAGATATATACATATTTTAAGAAAGGAAAAACTACATTAAAATTGTAACACTCAAGTTACACTTGACTTCTGCGATTTCAAGAGATACAAGATATAATATACATGATAAAAAACATTATTGGTATATACTGAGTACTTCAACTTTAATGGTTTTTTCTTTTTTAGAATATGTACACATTGCATGTATAGAATCCTCTGAGATACCTGGCGTTGCACATAAAGGATTTTTTTTTTAATGTAATAAAATCTAGAAAAAGGGAAAAAGACCTCTATTTCATGAAAGAATGTTCCAATGACATCTAAGAGGTGTTAAACAATACTTATTTTTAACAGATCCACAAAGCTCCTTTTCTCTCATCAAATTTTTACTGTTCTTTTGGTCACAATGTTTCTGGCATGAATAAAACATGCCCAGGGGATTAACGGTTCAAATTGTGTGTCTGAAAACACAGATAGCTATGTGGATCCAGATAGAGCCAAAGCAAAAAAAGTCCTTTACCTCACTGGAACGTGAATAAAGAAACAAGGGCTTGGAGGGCACCTGTAGCTCAGGGGGTAGGGTGCCAGCCACACGCACCAGAGCCGGCGGGTTTCAACCCAGCCTGGGCCCACCAAACAGCAATGACAACTACAACTAAAAAATAACTGGGTGGTGTTGTAGCAGATGCCTGTAGTCCTGGCTACTTGGGAACCTGAGGCAAGAGAATCCCTGAAGCCCAGGAGTTTGAGGTTACTATGAGCTGTGACACCACAGCACTCTACCAAGGGCTGGCATAATGAGTCTTTGTCTCCAAAAAAAAAAGGAAACAAGAAAGTTCCCATATGAGTTACAAAATACTCACTAACAAATGAGCTACAGTGGAACTCTTATCACCTAAGCTATGTGCCACCAGGAAAGGGGATAGATGCAATAGCATTTTCTGCAATATAAGGGGACCCATTCGTTATCAACTTGACTATGAAATCAGCTACAACTTAATCAAATCTTGGTGTTTAATATGAAACATGTGCAGGTAATTTATGATTAAAAAGAGAAAGAAAGGGCATTCCTTCTGCTTGCTTTGCTGCCCCAGTGATTTCTTTAGAATCTACACAGCAACGTGATTCTGGGTAAACATTTAGTACCTATAGATTGGATCTACTGTCAGTCTGTGGAATGTCAACCTCTAGTCAATAATTTGGCTTATTTATAAAAACAAACAAACAAACAAAATTTCTGGTCTATACAGTCCTCAAAGTATAGACTGTAACGTTCCCATGGAGAGTTCCACCAAATTATCAGCTGACTGGGGTTCTGAAAGGTACCCAGGTCATGCAGAGAACACTCTACTCAAACAGAGCCACAAGGAAGAGGGCCTTCCTTGACATCATCGCCGAAGGTGACTGACATTGCCTGACATTATCATTACTGAAAGGTAATAAAATTACATTCATTTTTTTTTGTTTCATCCATTAGTTGGGGTTAGGATGTACCCTTAACATATCTCTGCAATTCATTAGGTCCAAGGGAAGGCTCTCCCATCTCACTGAGCACTTCCCTAAATCTGCATCCTCTGGCCAGGCATGGTGGCTCCGACCTGTAATCCTAGCACTCTGGGAGGCTGAGACAGGTGGATTTCTTCAGTTCAGGAGTTCAAGATCAGCCTGAGCAAGGGCAAGATCCCATCTCTACTAAATAATAGAAAAACTAAGGCAAGATTGCTTGAGCCCATGAGTTGGAAGTTGCTATGAGCTATGCCACTGTAGCACTCTACCCAGGGCATGAAATTCTGTCTCAAAAAAACAAAAAAAATCCTGCATCCTTGGCTCAGTGCCTACAGATCAGTGGCTAGGGTGCTAGCCACATATACCGAAGCTGGCAGGTTCGAACCCAGCATGGGCCCGCCAAAACAACAATGACAACTACAACAACAATAGCAACAAAAAAATAGCCAGACATTGTGGCAGGCGCTGTAGTCCCAGCTGCTTGGGAGGCTGACTCACAGTAGGCCCAGGTGCCCTCAGGCTGTGCACCAGGTGTAATACCCACCTTTTCTAGGTTCTCCATTTAATGTTTTGATGTCTTAAAGCCTAGCTGATGCTGGAAGGACTTTCCTACCCAGGGCTGATTCCTAGAAAATTGCTTTCATAAGCAAACCAACCAATCCAGAGCCCACACCCCAACCACCTCCTTCAATCAGCTAGTAGTCAGGGCCATTATTCCCCTCCTCTAATCATCCCAGAGCCAGGTATCAGGCAAATAAGCCCCTAGGCCCAGAGCCTGCAACAATTATTCCAACTAGCCAATCCTCAGCCTGTTTGCCCTGCCTAGCCCCTTTCTTCCCTTGGAAATCACAACAAAGGCTCTTGCCCATGTTTTCCTTCCCTATATGGCCCTGCCTATGGTGGTACCCAGCCTTCATCTTGGGATCTTCAACAGCAAATACCCCGAGGTCTGCTGGCCTCATCATACCTGAGTAATAATAGAACCTTTATCTTTACACCTCATGCTGCTTTTGTAAGAAGCGATTTCATAGGTCCAACAACCAGAGCAATGATGATAAATGAAAAGGGCTCAGGGGCCACCAAAGACTTGTGAACATTTGCCTGGAGTCAAAAGCCAACCAGATGCTGACAAAACATGCTCCTGGCTCATGGGGAAAAGTATTACGAATATAATGACTACGATATCCATTTTTATCTGACACTTACCTCACGGAGTGGGATGATGAGGCTACATAAATTCTCCTCCTTACTGGTAAAGCAGATGTAATTCGTGGACACAAACATCTGGCCCAAAATGTGCATTTTGTTAAATGGAGTCCAGAGGGTACAGTCTGTGTGGCCATCTAACTTTTCATCTTTGGGTAGCCGGAAAAGTGCACGGTACCTCTCGCTCTTGGCCCTGGCATCAAGATCACTGGAAAACAGTAATTATAATAACTATAATTTACTTCACATGAGAAAAAAGTGTTTCAAAATCTTCTAAATGATGTAGCAATGGAAGTTCCTCCAGCACAACTTCCCCTCCTCTGTCTTGCTAGACTCACCCCTCCCTTCTTAACTTTATATTGGAGTTAACACCAATATAATGATCCCAAAGCCCCCTTCAAAATTATTTAGGTCCCTTGTGTAGCCACTTTGCAATGTCTGTAAACATTAAAGAGTCTTAAAGAAACTAATCCTGAATGGGAAACTCATTCTCTTTCTTACAAACGCACGAATTGATAAAGAAGTCATCACATTTACTCTTATCCAGCACCACATCTTTCAAGACTTCATGAGCATGCCAAAAAGCCACATGAATTTGCTGGGCATCACTGTGAACTCTTTTAATAGTCAAAAAAAGAAAGAAAGAAAACTTCATGAAAAGCCACAAGAACCACCCGACTTGTGTAACCACGGTTTCCACCTCAGCTGGGGGTTCTGCTGAATGCACTCCCTGATGAGTTCTTCTTTTCCTGTTCATCACAGTAATTGTTTAAATGGCTCCTGTCCAGACTTTACCCTACCTCAGCCCCTGCATGGTCTAGTCTCTGGCTTCACAGAGCCAAGAGGGGCCATGATGCAGATATTCCAATTCTCTCCCATCTATCTCCAAAATCACCTTTGTCCTCACCTACGTTTACTCCCTCTTTGTTTAAAAAAAAAAAGGTATCAGCACACATAAGCCATATATATCCTTCCCATGCTCTGGATGCCCTGTTTAAATTACCCATTTACTCATAGCTTTATCTCCATTCTCCCTCCTATTTCCAAACCCATTTGTACCAATAACTCTTCCCCTCTACCTTCTTCATTCGATCCTATGTTCAATCTTTTCCATTCCAAAAAAAAGCAACACTCCCTCCTCTACTTTTTCTTTCTTTCTTTTTTTGACACATGATATATCTTGGTTTCCTGGGAGAGAATTCAGTGACATTATCATAGCTCACTGCAACCTCTAACTCCTGGGCTCAAGCCATCCTCCCACCTCAGCTTCCTGAGTAGCTGGGACTACCGGAGAACACCATCATGCCTGGCTATTTTTCCTGTCTATTTCTGAGACAGGGTCTCCCTCTGTTGCTCAGGCTGGTCTCAAACTCCTGGCCTCAAGTGATTTTCTGGCTGGGGCTCCCAAAGTGCTAGAGTACAAGTGTGAGCTATTGCATCTGGCCGAGCATTGATGAATTTCTTGAAAAAGCTGTCTGTGGTTGCCTAACTCCCTTCCTTTTCCTTTTATTTGCTATTTGGCCCATTGCAGTAACAGCATTTATCCCCTACTCCTCTGTCAAAACACATCTCAAATCACCAAAGACATCTTTATTAACAACTTCCTTTCAGACTCCATCTACTACCTATTCACCACACAATGATTCTCAGTTTTGTATATCTTACTGGACAATCTCCGACTAGATGACCTGCAGGCAACTCCAGTCAAAACTGAGCTATCATAATCAAAAGTGAGCTATCATATCTTTTGGACATGCTCTTCCTTCTCTCTTTCCCCATCTCATTGAAAGAGAATTCCACACACAGTCACACTTTAGAGGCCATCATCTTTCTCTCTAGCTCCATTCCCACATTCCAGGCTTCTCTGCAGCCTCTCTTATCCCATTTCTTACCACCTCCCAGCCACATGATGGACTTACTTTCCTCTCTGTTCTTCCTTGGGTTTCCCCCACTATGTTCTTCCTACTGCCTGGAAAACCCACGCTACTACACCTGTGTGGGTGTCTTCTACTACCTCCTCAGAGCTCAGCTCACGCAACCTCCACTGAGAGGCCTTCCTTACCTACTCTGGCCCACTGGAGCCAAGAAAACCACTGCCTGTGATCCCATCACATTGTGCTGGAGCAGGTCACATCTGTCCCACTGACTGAACTGACAGTACCTCAGACAAGCCTTCAGTTTTGTGTATCTACCCAGAAAACTGTTCAGACCCTGGATGTTTCTCAGAAAGGGTCAAGTGAAATGAATAAATGGATAGGTTTCTCATATCTTAATTCTAGAAGATTCAACATCTCTATCACCCACCGTTTTAGAGCAGACACTTTCTTAGGAGACTTCTTCTTCAGTTTGGGCAAGGAGCGATCTTGCTCAAATCCCTCATTGTCTAAGAGCTGCCTCATGGCTATGTTGGCGAGCTGCTCCATCAACTTGAAGGTCTCGTTGATGTTGAGGAATACAGAGAAGAAGTGTTCGCTGGACCGTGTGCTCACTTTGATCACATCGGGTAGAAGCAGGGTGGCGTTCTTCTCAAGCTGAGTGATGTCCACCCACCGGATTACCAGTTTGGCTGAGCACAGGAAACAAGGCTGGGTCAACATGGGAATCCTGAAAATCCTTTTGAGATACTGCAATTTCACAGCCCCACTTCCCAATTCTACTCAATGCCTTTGGGTTTATAATCCCATCAATGCGTGTTTGTTAGTTTTAGGAGAAAAATCCAGACTATATACATCTTGAGTTCATAATTATTACAGAATTAAGCCCACATCTATTCAATTAATTATACATATCTTTAGTGAATCTTTATGACTTAATGACAAATTTCTTTACAGATATTGAATTGAAAATAATTGAATTCACTTATTAAATAATAGATAGTGGTAGTGTTGACTCAGTTTTAACTATAAATTTAGTTTTGATATGATGTGACTTAATGAGCTCAGGACAAATTGTAGGAGACTTCACAAAGTTTCCTCTTGAAATCCTAGATAACTCACCTTCCCTTCCCATAAGAAAAGAATAAAAGCAAAGGTGGTTAATACTGAGGTACATCCAACCCTGACGGGGGACCTTCCCTTTCCAGTAGCTGCAAGAGTAATAGTTGACAAGTTTCTCTTCTTCAGGCATCCCAAACAGCCTATGGAATTTCACAATGGCTTCTTTAAACTTCTCTGTGTCATCATCTTCCTTTACATCATTAATTTTGTTATATTCTGCAATGATGCCCTGATCGAAGAAAAAACACAAAGCATACAACTGGCATTAATATGACAGGAGCTGTACAGATTGGAATAAAGAAAAAATTCCTAAGGCTTGAATTAAAAAAAAATCAATATATTCTTTAATTCAAGGAATCAAAGGTTTCAAAGGACTCTCTGATTCTTTTTTTTTATTATTAAATGATAGCTGTGTACATTAATGCAATCATGGGGTACAGTGTGATGTTTTCATATACAATTTGAAATATCTTCATGAAACTGGTTAACATAGTCTTCATGTTATTTTCTTAGTTATTGTGCTACAACGTTTATATTCTACTTTAAGAAAGATTCACTTGTACCGTTGAAAGATAATCCACAGAGGTGATCCCTTCAATCACCCTCCCTCCACTCATCCACCTCCTTCCGTCCCCTCACCCTTTCCCCTCCCCATATTCTTAGGCTATAATTAGGTTATAGCTTCCATATGAAAGCCATAAATTAGTTTCATAATAGGGTTGTATACATTGGATACTTTTTCTTCCATTCTTGTGATACTTTGCTAAGAAGAACATTTTCCAGCTCCATCCATGTGAACATGAAGGATGTAAAGTCTCCATCTTTTTTATGGTTGCATAGTATTCCATGGTGTACATATACCACAGTTTATTGATCCATTCGTGGATAGATGGGCACTTGGGCTTCTTCCATGACCTGGCGACTCTCTGATTCTAAGCCAATTAACAAGTAGCCTTTATTTACTAAAAGATTTTTAAATGACAATATAAGATTTTATCACATGTTTATTTTGCTAATTATTTTATTACACTCATTTGGAATGAACCTATAGTTTTAATTTGTAAGTGAGAAGATGTACAGATTTTGCTAGCTCTATTGTTTTTACTAAGCTTATTATAGGGTTATTCCAAAGGTCAATTGTTGCCTTTGTCAAAATCAACACAAATTCATCAATGAATGAACACAAGAAGAAAAACCAACCAAACACATGTCACTAACAGATGCTTGGCCACCAACCACTACACTGGGGAGCCTAAGAAAGAAAAAATGAAACAAGTAGTCCCTTGAGCAGAGAAGGGGTGGATGATAGCAAACGCTGTATCAGACACAGGGCTTCTGGACAGTGAGACAGGAAATGAAATATTTGCATAGGAAGTAATTAGCTTAACATACTATTCAATCATTACAGTAATAGCTTGAGAAGTCATTTCATTGTTGCCCATTTCCTCTGTAATTCCCTGAAAATTAGCTTCTACTTATATATCTTGATAGATAATGCTTTCTTGAATTCCATCTTTGACTTTGTAATTGTCAAATTCCTCCTGCCTGGTCCTTATTTTCTCTGATTTCAAGATAGCACTGGAAAAGCATGACCTTTAAAGCAGGGAATTCTTGGGTTCAGGTCCTGGCAGTATCATTTTGTATCTGTGTGAACCTGGACAACCTCTCCAATTCTCATCGATACCCTGAGTCCACCATATCCCAGGAATAAAAAATTGCAACTGCCTCATCATACCTGGAGTATCTTCACTGGGCTCTAAAAACTTCCAATATATTCTTGGTGCTCCTTAAAAATGTATCTTCCTAGTATTGGTTTTGATTGCAAAATTTTTATTACTAAAATCCCAAGTGGTTCCCCACTACCACCAGTATAAATCTAAAATTCTGGACCATATACATTTTTGATCCAACCAACACCATAACCTTTCCTCTCTTTGTACTAAAGCCAAACAAAATTTCCCATTAGTAACTGCCCCAGCCTGAGGCACCCTCAGGGCCCAAACAGACAACCTTCTCGCCCTTTTGCCTGACTAAAACCCAGAATCAGACTGTCCTTTGTTTGGTTAATCCTACCAAGCCCCACTCTGGTTTAATTCTCACCTTCTTGTGAAACTTTCCCCTCTCGTTAAGTACTGTTGATTCTCTCTGCATCCTGTACTGAAATTGTTTCCTGAATTTTATTTCCATTGCCAGACCTTTCATTCTGTTGCTGGCAGTTGTGGTAATGAGGCATAATAGCAGGAGAGAGAGCTTTAGTCTCCCACAATCCCTGTCACCATTCAATTCCAGTTAAAAGTAAGCATATAAACAGTGATTCTAACAGCAAACAGTGGGCAAACACAACCCCAAGCCAAGTCTCCAAACTGTTCTTCTAACAGGAAACTGTCCCTAACTCCCTCTGCACAATCCACACCAGCGTCCCATCAACACACTCTCCAGATCCTGATATATTTTGCATAGTCACTTTCTGGAACAGAACTCTGGTAATAACATTCCCACCTTAAAGACTCCCCTAAGTTGTCACTGAGAAAGAAAAGAAGCCTGCACTGAATCTGACATCATAAAGTCTCTTCTTGATCTTCCCAATCAACCTTGCCAAGTTCAGCACAAATATCAAAGTCCCTGTGCAACTAACAAAATCCCAAAAGAGGTCTAAGCATTCTTTTTTCTGTGTTCTCTTAATTTATATGTTGATAAAATACATCCTGTTTCTATGTCCCTCTAGCAGTAAATGATCTCCAAAGATAAAGATAGTGTCTTTTTTTTTCTGAGATAGAGTCTCACTACGTTGCCCTTGGCAGAGTGCTGTGGCATCACTGCTCACAACCTTAAACTATCGGGCTTAAGCGATTCTCTTGCCTCAGCCTCCCAAGTAGCTGCGACTACAGGTGCCCACCACAACATCTGGCTATTTTTTGGTTGTAGTTGTTCTTGTTCATTAACAGGCCTGGGCCAGTTTTGAATCCACCAGCCTCGGTGTATGTGGCTGGTACCCTACTCACTGAGCTATGGGCACTGAGCCAAAGACAGTGTCTTGAATATTGTTTGTCACCAGTATTTAGTGCCTAAAAGATATTCAATAAAATATTATTAAATTAGTATATGTTGTTTTTCCAAATAAGAAGGTACCTTAAGGGGCTATCTATTAGTTTTTATTCTATCATCCAGAGTTGTAGATTTCTAAATCTAAAATTGTTTCAGTTATCAATGCTTAAGAAATAAGGTACCCAGTTAACGATTTCTATTCTTTTATCATACTGGAGGGCAGGCAACAGAATGGTAATGTGTTTCCATGGGGGAATATCTCAAACAAGGTGTTTTCCTCTAACTTACTTTGATACTACTCTACTGACTGACAGAACAAAGATGCTGTGCTCCATGGAGGCCGGGGCGATCAGTTTGGGAGCTAGGCTCTTCTGGGGATGAGCAGACACTGGTAGAGTGGTACATTAGGGACTTCAGACAATAAAAAGGCAGCATGAGGACATTGAACCTTTGCTGGGAAGAAGTCAGTTCAGAGGGAACCGGGATGAGAAACACCTCCCTTAGTTGGCAGTTCACCTGCAGCCTATGTGACATTTCAAAGTTGTCAATGCCTTTAGAGGAAACTATGTAAGATATGATAGCCATATATGTATAAAATACATAAGAAAAATATGTAAGAATGATCACCAAGGTTGCCAGCCAGCCCGGCAGCCAGTGTCTCCTGGCCCAAGGAGAAACTTCAGTGTCGCCATCCCTCTCCCATAGTCCAAACTGCACCATAATCTTTTGGGACATGTGGGTCCTTGGCGCCACTTTAGGGTCAGACTTCCGGCTGTAGGCAGCTCCATGGTGGCAGCAGGTAAAGGAACCTCTGGATGGACTCTTCCTGGGAAGTTTTGCTAACTGGTAGCAGCAGGACAATATTCCTCCTTAACATCTGTCTGTTGGCATAATTGTCACATATTTCACTGTGGTGGCAGGGACTCAGCTCAGAATTCTATATAGAAAAAGCACCTTGAGCCCAGTCTTTCAGTGGTTCAAGACAACTAGGAAGTAGCTGCTCTTGAACCTAATGGGCCTCCAGGCAAGATGTCACTGCCTGATATACTAGCAGAGATTCAGCTGTGATCATGCCCTGGACGACCCATGACTCCTCCTCCATCAGTCATGGGCAGCATCCCCTGGAAGCCAGTGATTCCAGAGTGCAAGTATCAGCACCTGGTTGATGGAGCTGGTGGAGGTGGAGAAAGGACAGGCCAGTGTATCCTCCCCTGGCATGTCCTTGTTATCAGCCATTGACAGTATGGACAAGGTCCTGGTGGGGAAGGCTAAAGCTACCCCATGTCATCATGAATTCTCTGATCACAAAACAGACCCAGGAGAGCATTCAGTGTTCAGAGTCACAGGCAGGGCTGAGACCTGCTGGCTCCACACCCTACAAGGGCCTCACCACAGAGGAGACCAAGTACCTTCTAGTGGCAGAAGCACTACACATGTACAACGTGAGGACAGCTGAAATCAGGGTATAACTAGCCACATTTAGAAACAGATTGTCATCTTACGTAAACTGAGACTAAAGCTACACAGCGGAGAGATGACTAAAGCAGAGAAGCAGGCTGCGTCAGCCCAATCTGCCCCAAGCAGCGCCCCTCATTCTCCTCCTAAGCACAGGCCCAGAGGCAGGTTCACTTCTGGTTCTTCCATAGCCTTACCTGACCCAAATCTTAGCACCATAGATTCTGGTAGTGGGGATAAGGACAGAAACCCATCAGATAAACGGAGCTTGTTTGGACCCAGAAGTATGATTTAGCAAGTTTTACCACCCAGGCCTACCAAGGAGCCCAGAAACCTTCTCCAGTGGAACTGATCCAAGCCCAGGACACTGCAGTGACTGAAGACCCAGCAACCTTCAAGTCGCCCAAGATGGTCATGTTGGCGATGATGGAAGAAACAACCCCCAGGGACTAATAATCTCAAGCCCGGCGACTTGAATGTGCTCACATCCACTGGTTTCTAGAGCTCATTCTGCTGTAGATTCTAGAGCCCCACTTTCCTTTTACCTTGGTTTTGACACAGGAAAGGTATATTTTTTAAAACTCTCTTAAACTGAGGCTAGAACTGAAGACATAATTGGTTTTTGAGAAAGATTAGGGCAAAATTTTCTCTTGTTCTGTAGAAGAAGCCATTCTGTACCGCTTTAAGTCAGATTAAATTTTAGCAGTGGTATAAAAAAATAAATATATGTGTGTGTACCATATATATACACACACACATATGAATGAATGAAAACACAAAAGTAACTGATAAAAACCCCATGAATAGGAAGTAGCAGCTGAGTACCCAAGTAATCGCAAAAGCCAGTCAACACTGAGAAAACCTGAAGACCCACAGGTGGGCTGACATTTGCTGGTCCCCTGGGTCTCCGTAGGAAGGTTCTTACCTAAGGCCAAAATGGGAAGAAGGTACAAAAGAAGTGATATACATGCAAAACAAATGAAAGCCACATGTTCTGAGCAGAAAAACATTAAGTTCAGACTATGCTATCTAAAGATTGATTAAAAACTACGTTTATAGGATGCTCATTTAAATTTTAAAAAGAAATATTTTTATTTATTTATTTATTTATTTATTTATTTATTTATTTATTTTGAGACGGAGCCTCAAGCTATCCCCCTGGGTAGAGTGCCATGGCATCACAGCTCATAGCAACCTCCAACTCCTGGGCTCAAGCGAGTCTCCTGCCTCCG
>CAUYQV010123503.1:0-11518 GCA_963574575.1 Galagoides demidoff | reverse complement strand
GGGTGGGGGACTGGACGGGTGGGTGGGGGACGGGACGGGTGGGTGGTGGGGGACTGGATGGGTGAGTGGGGGACTGGACGGGTGTGTGGGGGACTGGATGGGTGCGTGGGGGACTGGATGGGTGAGTGGGGGACTGGATGGGTGGGTAGAAGACTGCATGGGTGGGTGGGGGAATGGATGGGTGGGTGGGGGACTGGATGGGTGGGTGGGAGAATGGATGGGTGGGTGGGAGACTGGATGGGTGGGTGGGGGAATGGATGGGTGGGTGGGGGATGGATAGGGGGAACAGATGGGTGGGTGGATGGATTTTTTGCATGAAATTGCCACCATATGCTACCTGATGCCATTGCCATGGAGACTAACAGGTACTGGACCGTCCGGTCCTTTTCCCTTTTTGAAGAAGATAGCCAAAAATAAACTTTTAAAAAATGTGGCTGCCCATGCTAATTGAATCCTACTTAAGAAACTGTCCTCAAGCCATAGAAAACCCTTTCACTGTAGCACACAAATAGCCACTGCTGTTTCTCCTGATAAACTTCTATAATCTTGAAGATAAGTAAATTTCCTATATAGAAGCACAAATTTCAGTCATTAGTATTTCTTTTTGACAGTGGTAGCTAAACAGTCACTAAATTGGGTAGCTGAGGTAACCACTTCAGGCTAATAAAACATCATGTTGGGGTGCATGAGTCACGCAAGACATACAGGAGTGCTTCCAGAGACGTGCAGGGGAATATGCAGGTCAAAGTGAACAGCTCTCGGGGAGCCCATCCCCAGGTCTGAAACAGTTTCTTCTTTTGCATGTGGACAGCACTATCTTAAGACCTTTCCTATGCAATTATCTTTTCACTACTGGTCTCCAGATAAGAAAAGGGTTTCCAAATTGATATCAATGAGCCACAGCCTGCCTCGTTTTATCATTAGCTCATTTTAAAGATCTTTTTACCCGGGAACACAAAGAGCTGCACCACTTAGAACCCAGACTTAGCTGACTCCCTGGGTGAGCCAAGCAGAAATGATGTATTTTTCTCTTTTCAAAGATAATAAGCCTTATTTCAAGATAGTTTCAGCCTTACATAGGCAACATTAGAGAAAATATTTCATGTTTATGAACGCCCACAAAATGGCAGAATTGGTCTTCATTCTTACTGATTTGGTAGAGAAAAGGAAATGGATTTTCTTTACCCAAAAAGGATTAGACATTTAGGTTTTAGGGAAAAGACACAAGTGGGTAATAGCATTAACGCGCCACACTATCATGAGAATTGGCAATCAGTGCCCAATTCTGGAAGAAGGAAAGACACGGTAATTGGCAGCAACTGCACATGTTTTCCTTTGCCAGCTGACATCTCATGTATCTTTCGTTAAATGGATGAAAGCCAGCAACTGTACATCAAAAAACAGAACTTTTTCACCCAGAGAAGCATAATGGTAATAATGATGTTTACTCCCTGTGAAGCACCATAGCACTGTTTGTCACTAATGCATAGAAAATACAAATTTTCTGTTATTTAGATTAACTGAGTGACCTTTTGGGAACTTTCAAACAAGTGATATAAGAACACATTCATAGCTAAAACGAGGCCCACTTTTTTGATGAGCATGGGAGGTGTCCAAGAAATGAGTCAGGTTGTGGCCACCTGGCAGAGGTGGAGGGTGGGCCTGCCTTACTTCCAGGCCATAGCACGAGGCAGGGACAAAGAGCACACTCCCCACGGCCACTTTCTCCTCACCCTGAAGGCATGTTAGGGTCCCGCTTGACATCCAAGTCAGCTCTAAACATATGAGCACACCTAATTTCCAGGGTGTGAGAGTTTGGATAAAGTTTTCATTGATCCTGAAAACTTTGAGACTGCTTTTTAAATAAAATCTCTTTTATTTTTACTTTGTTTCTTTTTTAATTATTTCAAAATATGAAGGGCTGCAATTGTTTTTGTTCCATGGGTAGCTCTAGTCGAGCTGAGTCAGGGATGTATGTGTCTCATTCCCCAGGCAATGTTCACTGTACCGATTAGGTGGGTTTTCGTCCCTCTCCTCCTCCCCCTCCTCCTGCTTGATTTCCCCTTTTTCTTCCCTCTATGTTCATGTTTGCCCATCATTTCATTCCAATTAATAGTGAGTACATGTGGTGTCTGTCTTTCCATTCTTGAAATACTTCACTTAGGATAATAGTCTCCAGTTCTACCAAAATTCTTTAAAAAGGCATTAATTTATTTTTCTTTGTGGCTGAGTGTTACTCCATAGTACACACATACCACATTTTGTTAATCCACCCATGAGTTGATGGCACTTGGGTTGATTCCATATCTCTGCAATTGTGAAGTGCACTGCAATGAACACTCAAGTGCAGGTGTCTTTTGGGGAAAAAGTCTTCTTTTCCTTTGGGTAAATACCCAGTTGTGGGATTGGTGGATTGAATGGTAGGTCTACTTGTAGTTCTTTGAAGAATCTCCATACTGTTTTCCATAGAGCTTGGACTAGCTTTAAGTCCCACCAATAGTGTGCAAGCCTTCCTTTTTCTCTGCATCTATTGCTTTGGGACTTTTTAAATAAATTAGCTTATTTCTTGGTTTTGAATAAGTATAGTGTTTGCATTTCCCATGTCTTTCCCACTCCCCCATCATGACTCCAACCCCAGACTATTCTCTGTCTGACATCATCTGCTGGGGAATCCATGAAAGAGGTGGACATATTTTAAATAGTTTTAAAAAGGGAAGTTTTCCCTGACATCATAAATGCTGTAAAGTAAGCCAAGGAAAATTACTGAGTGTTTTGCTGGTACAGGTCTAAAAGCCATTTGAACAGCAAGAAATTGTCATCACTATAGATAATCTGGTTGTTCTTCTATTCCAGGTCATCTTGGATAAAGGAAAAAAGCGCAGAAAATTACCCCTTCCTATCTTATGCCTTAAATATGTCTTTTAAAAAACAGTATAGCTAAAAGCATCTACTTCATGTAAAACACACTAAAGCCATTTTAAGTATCATCAGGAAAATTATATCATAGGTTCAGCTGTCACCTTTAATTAGACATAATTATACTGTTTCTTTTTGATAAAGACAAAGGTTTAAATTATTTTTAAATAACTTTTGGAAAACTTACACTTTATGCCACACTTATTAGCAGGTTAGTCCCCTTCCTTAGCCCTTCACTAGCCTCTGTGCAGTTAAACGCGCCTTCCTTTGGGCCTTACATGACTGTCCACTCTGAGAGAACTCTACATTGACAGCTTCCTTTCATTCTTTTTTTAAAAAAGGAATACAAAACTATTTGTTGAGCACTATTCACCAGAGTTTATAATAAAGTAAATAATTTTCAGTTGGATAACATTCTTATTACAGCAAAGTTATCGTTTTTCCTGAAGCAGTAACCCAAATACTGAAAAGATTGGGACTACATGTAAGAAATGAGTTGGGGCAAAGAAAAACTTTCATATCAATAGATTAGATTACAGAAGTCTTTTTACCCATTTATTCCAGAAGATGGTAAACTGCCACTATCTCTCACCATCTGATTAGGTTTCCATGAACCAAGTCTTAAACATTCCATGAATCATGACTTTTTGGTCAATATAGCATGGGGATTTCAAGGTTTTGTAAAGAAATGGCTCACTGGAAGAATCTTTAAATGTCCATTTAACTAAATGTTGCTTACCTAATTAAAATACACCAGGATTTGTCTAGCTTTCCTCATCTGGGTGGTGGTGGTATGACCTCTATCACATCAAGACACTTAGGCAGCATTGACCTCAGCCTTTCTGTCCTCACTCTATGCTCTAACAACCCAAACTTTCCCCTCCCCAAACCTCTTCCTTCAGGGTTCTCCATCCACCCATGTGCATAGGCCAGAAGCCAGTCACCCAGCACCAACACTCTGCCTCTCAGTTCTCACAACCAATTGGTGTTTTCTTAAACCTGTACACACTCTGCAAACTTCTCATTATCCCCCTGCACATCTCTGGCCACATCCTAATCAGCTTACCTGGTCCCCACATTATTTCCCGCAGCTGCTCCTGACCCCTGTATTGCATTCCTCTCACCTAGCTGACCACTGTCCTCATTACCCTTGTCCACAGTGAAATTTTCCGGAAATCAGAAGGTGCGTCTTGATCATATTCATCAGGGCATAAGTTGCAGGTATTGGGTGCAGCCATCCAATGGCAGGTCCTCCACATCCTGTCACCTCTTTATTTCACACTGATTTCCATCAGCTATTGCTACTTTCCTTTATCCTGGGCCCCTTTATTCCCCTTTAAAGGGGACCCCCTTTATTCACACTGATTTACATGGGTTATTGCTACTTTCCTTTACCCCTGTGTTATACATCTCCACTCTTTTGCCACCTTCCTTAAAAAACTGTTGTTGAATAATAATTATCAATAACACATTATAATATAAAGCAAATAATGAATCAGTAAAGTAAGTTTTGAGGCTGAAAACTTCTTAAGTTACTAAAATCTCACTCCTTTCCATTTCTTTCACACTACTCACCATGAAGGAAGAAGGAGGAGGATTCAGGTCATGTCTTCTTATGACAGCACAAAGTATTAGAAATAGAGAAATGCCGTAAAGGTCCAGGGTTTTTATTATTATTATTTCACTACTTCTTAAATATTTCAGCATACTCTCTTAAGAATAAGAACACCAGCCTCATGCAGGCCCCCACTTCCACCTCAGAGTCCACAGCCACATACAGGGTGTAAACTAATCCTTCCTAACTAATTCTATGAAGCCAGAATCCCCCTGATTTTGAAACCAAAAAATGACACAATAACAACACATAAAAATAGAAAACTATACAGGCCAATATCCCTAATGAACATAGATCTAAAATTCTCAGCAAAATACTAGCAAACCTAATTCAACTCTGCATCGAAAAGATAATACAGCATAATTGGTTGGGATTTCTCCCAGGGATGCAAGGATGGCTCAAAATAAACAAATCAATAAATGTCCTATATCATGTCAACAGATTGAAGGAAAAAATAAAACACGATCATCTCAATAAACACAAAAAATGATTTTATAAAATTCAACATTACTTTATGATAAAAAGTCTCTAAACTAGGTAGAGAAAAAAACACACTTCAATGTAATAAAGGTCATATATGATCAACACATTGCTAATATCATACTATGGGTAAAACCTAAAAACCATTCCTCTAAGAACAAGAAAAAGACAAAGATGTCCACTTTCACCACTCCTATTCAACATAGAAATAAAAGTCCTAACCAGACCAATTTAGAGAAAGAAATGAAAAACATTCAAATTCCCCTCCCTTACAGATGACATGATTTTATATTTTAAAAAAATTAAAGACTTCACCAAAAATACTTTTATATCTAATAAATAAATTCAGTAATATTTGGAGATATATAATGAACACATTAAAATCAGTAGCATTTTTAGACACTAATAATAAATTAGCTGAGAAAGAAACAAGGAAGGCAATCCAATTTATAATAGCTACAAAAAGAAATCAGATACATGTAAATACGTTTATCTAAAGAGGTGAAAGACCTCTACAAGGAAAACTATCAATCACTGACGAAAGAAATTAAAGATATAAACACATAGAAAGATATCCCTTGCACATAGATCAGAAGAATCAACATTATTGAAAGCATCATATTATCCAAAGGAATCTGTAAATTGAATGCAATCACTATCAAAATATCAGTGTCATTTTTCAGAGATATTTGCACTGAACCAAAAAAAAGAGCCCAAATATTCAAAGCGACCATGAGCAGAAAAAAAAAAAGGCTGGAAAGTCAAAATCATTACCTTTCCTTCAAAATTATTATAAAGCTATAGTAACCAAAACAGTATGGTATTTGTATAAAAGCATACACCAATGGAACAAAATAGAGAATTCAGAAATAAATCCACATATGAACTTTAGACAAATAACATACACTGGAGAAAGGACACCCTTTTCCATAAATAATATTGGGAAGTTTGGATATCCTTATGCAGAAGAATGAAACCATACCCCTATTTCTCAGCACACACAAAATCAACTCAGGATGGACTAAACACTTAAATGTAATACCTGAAACTGTAACAGTACTAGTAGAAAACATAGGGGAAACACTTCAGGACATAGGACTGGGTAATAAATTCATGGATAAATCTTCGAAAGCACAGGTAACAAAAACACAAACAAATGGGACTATATTAAATGAAAAACCTCTGCACAGCAACAGAGGCAATCAACAGAGTAAAAAGATAACCTGTTGAATGGGATTAAATATTTGCAAACTATTCAACGAGAGACTGATACCTTGAATATACAAGGAATTCAAACAACTGAACAGTAATTAAATAATCCCATTAACAAGTGGGAAAATAACATGAATAGACAGTTCTCAAAAGAAGGCATCCAAATTGCCAGCATGGATATGAAAAAATGCTCAGCATCACTAATTGTCTGGCAAATGCAAATCAAAACCATAATGAGATATCATCTTATCCTGCTTATAATGGCTATTACTTAAAAGACTGAAAATAACATATGCTGGTTAGCATCAGAGAACAGAGAACTCTTATACACTGTTGATGGGAATTTAAATTAGTATAGCCACTTTGAAAAACAATTTAGGTATTTCTCAAAAAATTGAAAATAAATTACCATATGATCTGGAAATCTAACTACTGTGAATTTATCAAAATGAAAAGAAGTAATTATATCAAAATACACCTGCACCCCTCCCCTTATGTTAATTGTGGGACTATTCACAATAGACAAGATATAGAATCATTCTAAGTCTTCATCAATGGATGAATGGATAAAGAAATTGTGGTTATATATATAAAAAGAAATATTATTTGGCCAGAAAAAGAATAAAAGCATGTCATTTGCATCAACATGGACAGAACTGGAGGTCACTACATTAAGTGGAATAAATCAGGAACTAAAAAAGCAAATATTGCATGTTCTCACTCATGTGTGGGAGCTGAAAAATGTGGATATCATGGAGCCAGAGATGAAATGGTAGATTCCCTCTGGTTAGGATGAGTGAGTGGATGGGAGCGGGAGGTACTGAGAGGTTGGTTAATGGGTGGAAACATACAGTCAGAAGGAATAAGCCCTAATGTTTTATGGCGGGGTAGGCTGACTATAGTTAACAACAATGTCTTGTATATATCAAAATAGCTGAGAGAGAGCTCTTAAAATATTCCCAATATGTAGAAATAATACATACTCTAGGAAATGGAAACCCTAAATACTCTCTCTAACTTGATCATAATACATTCTATGCATGATACAGAATATTACAAGTATACTACACATGTGTACAAATCTTATGTAACAACAAAAATAATTATATAGTAAAAAAAACTAAGTAAATTCCCCCATGAAATAGGATATTATTATTACTCCCTTTTAATAACAGGGTATTATTATTATTACATAGCAAGGAATTAAAATAATTCCATAATGCCACCTAATACCCAACCCGTATTATAATTTTTCCAATTGTTCTAAGAATATATTCTATAATTTTTTTCCTTAACCAGAATTCAATTAAAGCAATCATATTGTATTTGACTCTAATATTAATACACTGAACCTACTACTCAGTGGAAATAATATTCTTTCAATAAAACAATATCTTTCTGTCATTGTTATCTATTTGCTTTCATTCTACTTTTCTCTTTGGGGCCTCTTTAAAAAACTTTATTGAGGTATGTTTTACATATCATAAAATCATCCATTTCATATGTACAGTTCAATGATTTTTAGTAACTTTACCCAGTGGTGCTACCGTCATAAATCAGTTTTAGAATCCTTTTATTCTCCCAGTAAGATCTCTAGTGCCCAATTACAGTTAATCTTCATCCCCAACCCCAGCCCTAGGTAACCACTAATCGACTTTCTGTCTCAGTAAATGTGCCTTTTCAGAGGATTTCATGTCATTGGAACCATGCACTGTGTGGCCACCTGTGTCAGGCTTCTTTTACTTAGTCTAATGTTTTTGAGGAAGGCTTTGATCTGAAACTTTATTTCAAGGGCTCTTGAGTTCAATTGGCAACCCCACTGTATGACCCATTCTCAGAGATGAAACCCACTCTCCAGATTACTGTGAACTACACTTACTGTCTTCCTCAAGAAAAAAGGATGGTATGGTTTCATTTTCTCTATACCTTGACATCTTTTTGCTTCCACCAGAGAATGACATTTTGATGTGTTTCACAGCTTCTATTTTGATGATTTTGAATGATTCTGTGGCAATCTATTGCCCATTCTTTGTCCCCCTCAAAAACAGGAGAACATGCCCCATTCATTGGGATGATTATTTGAGAAGGAACAAATCCCAACCTGGAGTAAGGTCTAACTTTCTGGGGACTCCAGTCTGACAGGACTTCAGGCAACAATCCATAGTATGAAAATTTGGTCTCTATTGTTTCATCTCCATCTCTACAGTCCTTAACTCCTTTCAATATATTAACATAATGACGACCAAGTTATCTCATAAGCTTAGAAAACCAGGCAGGATAAAATACTCCTACCTAATAGAAAATACCTTCACTATAAAGTGTCCATTCCTGAACTCTAATCAACCAAGGCTGGGCCAGGCATCCATCCTGGAGCTGGAACAGGAATGGACCCACAAAAGAACATGGATAGAGACTGTAGGAGGTTGGTTACAAAGGGGCAGAAAATGGGATGCTGGATAGGATAAAACAGCATCCTTCCAGCACACATCCTCTATGTCAGGGTGGGCAAACATTCTTTGTAAAGTTCCAAATATTAAATATTTCAGGCTTTTCTGGTGATGCAGTCTGTGTTATAACTACTCAATTCTGCTACAACAGTGCAAAAGCACATCATTTTCCCAAATGACATTATTTACAGAAACTCTGCAGAAGTCCCATTTTGGCAGGCTGTAGTTTGATGACACTTACACAGGACTGTATGGGCTGAATATTTTTATCTTCCTACAATTTATATGATGAAATCCTGACCCCCATGGTGAGAGTATTAGGAGAAGGAGCCTTTTAAAGGTGATCACAGCCCTTTTGAAAGAGGTACAAGAATGCTCACTCACTCACCCTTCCACCATGTGAGAGCTCTATGAACAAGAAGACAACCTCTATGAACAAGAAAGCAGACCCTTTTCTGAATCTGCTACCATCTCGACCTGGGACTTTCAAAAAAGCTCCAACACTGTGAGAAATAAGTTTCTATTGTTTATCACCATCTTAATTCATGATGTTTTCTTTATAGAAGCCCCAAATCCCTAAGACAGAAACCTGCCCATGCTTGTAACTTTCTGCTAGACACCTTGCTATGTAGTTTATAAGAGTAGACCTTATCCATGGGGTACATTTTAGAAATCATTTCATAGTTCTTCTCCAAATATTATCAATGAACCAGATGCCCACTAAAAAACAGTTATTTTCAAGTAACAACAATAATATAGAAAGACTATCAAAAACTAAAGGAAATTCCTTCAACATGAATTTTTATGTTTAGAATGACTTTTAAAAACTGAAAAAAATAAGAAATTGAATAACCTAAATTTTTATTTTAAATGTTCATACTTCCATATATCTAATTAAATTTCTGACCACTATTAAAATTTACAAACATTAATATTTTTTATCCAGGTACAACCACATTATTTCTGAATTACTAAGTGAGAAATCTAATATTTTAGAGGAATATGGACAATTTTATCCCCTTCACATAAAAAATTCTAATTTTATAATTCATATTTCTAAGACTTCAGTAATGAAATACTACGTAGAAGTGGAATTTTTAAAACTCTAGAAAACACTAAAGTTTTAAACACTAGAAAACACTAATATTCAAAAATTCTGTGATTAACCCCAATAAATACAACAGTTTTCATGGTCTGTTATTTTGGGGGGATTTTAGGCTCTAATCCATTTGAACCATAATCCTTTCTTTATTATGATTTTTGTTCTGGCACAATTTAATGAAATTTTTACTATATTCATTTTTTAATCTATTCCTATGTATATGTCTGAATTTAGCTCATATTGTGTTTTTATCATCATTTACCAAAAGTGTATATAGGCACCTTTCCCAATCCATACAGTTCATTCCTCACCAACAACTGTATCAAAATTACATCAGCATTTCTGGTTTCTTTTCTTTAATGAAAATTTTCAGACAAGCTAAATTTAACAGTTCATTTGAGCAAAGAATAATTCATGAATCGGGCAGCGCTCTAACCCAGCAGGACTTTGGAGAGCTCCACCCAGCATTTATAGACTGAAACATGCAGTGACATACATGAACAGTTTGATTGGTTACAGGTCAGCCTTTGCCATATATGGAGATAATCTGGCCCCTTGGCAGCCAGTGATTGGCTGAGCTGCTGTGATTGCCTGAGACCTATTTGTTGCAGGAATATACTCTTAAATGTGTTATAATTTGCTTACATACTAAGGTTGCAGTTCATGAGGTATAGAGAAAGGAGAAAAGAATATAATTCAACACATTCTAGGGCAGAAAACTTGTTTCTCCCTCAAAATAAGGGTTTTCTTTATTTGGGTGACATTAAAAAACAAAAATGAAAGTGGTGACATTGGTTAAATATGATCATCTTTTCTTGGGAAAAGGACAAAATAACCAGCTTGATTTGCACACAGAGTGGTAGGTTCTACCAGACATATGAGGTCTCCATGAAGTTATGTAATTTATGCCAAATCACCCAGCTTGTAATGGTGCGGGTCTGTCCATCATGGCAACTCGGAACTGCCCATCATATCTATGTGGTCTGACCAACTTTTTAATTGTCCAAAGTTGCGTGAAGTTTCTATTCTTTCTTTCTTCTTCTCCTTTTTTTTTAAACATTGCCATCTATATTCCATCCCCAGGAGATGACAACATGGTCGTTATCTGTATTAGATGTATCTGGGTAAGTTCCTGATCTGCTGAAAGTGAACCTGACTGTGGAGAGCCAGGTGCAGAGACGCAGGGTCCCAGCACCCAACCCACCCAGGTCCTCACTGACCAGAGAACGCTCCCCTGCACAAGCTTCTGTACCTTACAGGTGATAAGTTCCAGGACAGGAGTACTGCTTGTATTTGCAGTCGTTTCTGTGTGTAGTGCACAAGACAAAGTGGCTTGTCAGAGAGAGGAGCTGCAATCCAAGGCCGGCTGGGGTGCGGCTATTAAAACAGGAGAAGCAAACCGCCTCTGGAGAATCATCACCAACCTTGCACTGGTGAGGTGCAAGCAGCATGGACCACAGTCTTCAGAAATAGGAAAATTGCCAGTTTAGTTGAAGAAAGGAGACACATAAACCTAATATAAACAATGTTAAGAAGCACAGTAAATTAAGGATACAGCGCATATGCCCAGACAGAGGCTTCCAAGGTGTATTCTGTAGAAAAGGTGTCCCTTTTGTTGATCAATAGAATTATCGTACTCAAATATGAACACAGAACTCTCACACTATGGCCCCTGCTGGAAGGTTCTAAAAGCAGATTAGGATTTGGAAAGCTCTGAAAACTCCTGTGGTAAAGAAATCTAATTAA
>CAUYQV010123502.1:0-10467 GCA_963574575.1 Galagoides demidoff | reverse complement strand
TCTCTAAAGGCCCTGTATTCAAATACTGTCACTTTCTGAGGTACCAGGGGTTAGTACATACAGATTTTGGGAGGACACAATTCAGCTCACAACATTTATGTTAATTCCTTACCCAGAGGAAAGGAATGACAGCAAAAGTTCAGAAAACTTAACTGGGCATTGTGGCGGGCACCCGTAGTCCCAGCTACTTGGGAGGCTGAGGCAAGAGAATAGCTTAAGCCCAGAGTTTGAGGTTGCCATGAGCTGTGACGCCACGGCACTCTACCGAGGGCAACATTGTGAGACTCTGTCTCACACACGCATATAAAAAAGTCAAGTTTGCAAAGAGGTTAATAGAAGATGACTTCAAGTCGCATACCAATATTCTTTCAAAAGCTTATCTGACTATCCACATAAATTGATACTTCACTTCCCTGATTCCTTTTTCTATTTTACTTTTTCTTTACTGCTTCTTTCTCACAAACATTCTAGTCCATTAATTCTTTTGTAATTATTTTTTACCTCACAGAACAAAAAAATGCATTTGGGGCCAGGCACAGTGTACAGTGGCTCATGCCTGTAATCCTAGCACTCTGGGAGGCCAGGGCGGGTGGATTGCCTGAGCTCAGGAGCTTGAGACCAGCCTGAGTGAGAGTGAGCCTGTCTCTACTAAAGAAAATGAAAAACTGAGGCAGAGGATCTCTTGAGTCCAAGAATTGGAGGTTGCTGTGAGCTATGACACTACAGCACTCTACCAAGGGCACCAAAGTAAGACTCTGTCTCAAAAAAAAAAAAAAAGCATTTGGCTTTGGAATAACTGCAGTCTTATGTTTTAGTAGACCTTCCTAACTACAGCAAAACCACTGTAAATACTGTACAGATACATAGATGTGGTATGTCTCTGGTCTATGAAAGTTAGGTCACCTTAAGGAGGTGGTTAACTATATAATTTATAATTATACTATCAGTATATATAATTTTAATAATCCCCGAGGAGAAACCAAATGGAAATAAAGTGAAAAATGGTAAGACTGAAATGTATGTGTGTGGGGGGAAATGATCTGTTTTTTTTATTTCCTTATTTGTTTTTCTTCGTCTCAACAACACAACAAAAAAGCAGAGTCCCACCCTATGCCCTGAGCAGAGGGCAATGGCATCACTGCTCACTGCAACCTCAGATTCGGGCTGCGGGCATCCTGCTGCCTCAGCCTCTGGAAGCTACTGGGATTACAGGCACTTGCTGGGTTTTTTTTTTTTAAATGACTCTGGGGTCTCACTCTTGCTCACACAAGCCATGAACTCCTAAGCTCAAGCAATTCTCCCTCCTCAGTCTCCCACAGTGCTAGGATTACAGGAATGAGATGGTTTTTAAAAATTGAACAAGAAATGTATGGCCAGCTGACTCATCTACTCATGGAATGCTTTCATTTCCACAGTGGTGGGACAATTCACGTTCTCACAGGCCCTATGTGAGAGTCCAGATGCTCTACTTCCTCAGCCATGCCTAGTCTTTTTCAGTCTGGTCATTTTCTTGCCTTATAGTAGTATTATACCATGGTTTAGCTTTATAGCGTTATCTCTGAGAAATTAAAATATACCTGAGTTTGCTAAGCTAGATATGAAGTAGACATTAATGCTATTTGGTATTTTTATTCAATAACCTACTTGTAAGTAATGTGACAAGAATGATGTATCCAGATGAGTTTGTTGAACCTCTGATGGCCACTGGAACACAGTTGTAGCCCCACATGAAAACTCTGATCTGCTTCTTGTACAGGGACACGACGAAAATATCTGTATTTGTAGTCAAGTGGTTTCTGTGAAAGGAAAGACACAAGAGCTATAATGAAACCTTATCTCACTAGTATGTAAATGTTTATAAAAATATTATGTAAGAGCAACACTAAAAGTAACAGTATTTGCATGTAGTAGAGAACTGTTCTGAATAGCAGGAGAATGTATATGGGTGCCTTGAAAAATGATAAATACTCTAAGGTGATGGCAGAGAAAAACTTGATACTTTTAGTCACAATAACCCCACTAATGTCTGCATTATTGCTGTTTAGTAGCTGAATAAGTAAAGACCCAAGGACATCAAATGAGTCAACCCAAGTTACAAAGTAGTGTTTCCGAAATGGGAAGTAAAACTTTTACCTCCTACCTCTAAGTGTATTTCCTTCTACTAGAAAACACCTGGACACTTTTTGAGAGACAAAACAAATAGGAAGACTACAGAGAAAGCAGAGTATGACTTACTTTTGCAATAACAAAATAGTGAAAAAGGAGCTGTGACAAGAGTCATTAGAATCACATTTCTGCAATTACTGCTACGAAAAACACAAAAGCGGTAACTCTATGAAGGGTTTAATTGTATTATGTTCTGAAGAGAAAAACAGACGTTCTATATGAAAACTGATAACCTCTTTTTATTAGCTAAATTCCCAATCTTGACCTCAAGAAACTCAGTCAAACCAACTATCTTTGCTTCTCAGACTGGGGCCCCAGCCTCTACAAGCCTACCAGAAGGGGTTGGAAAAGCCAGCAACAGGGGGCCACAAGGTGATAGGACTCACAGACAATACCCTGCCCTAACCAACCATCTTAGTACGTGATGCTAGAGAAAAGGCGGAGATTTCATGAGAGAACTTTCTTTTAAAAACTCCATTCCTGGCTCGGCACCTGTGGCTCAAATGGCTATGGCGCCAGCCACATACACCTAAGGTGGCGGGTTCGAATCCAGCCTGGGCCTGCCAAAACAACAATGACAGCTGCAACCAAAAAAATAGCCAGGTGTTGTGGTGGGCGCCTGTGGTCCCAGCTACTTGAGAGGTGGAGGCAGGAGACTCGCTCGAGCCCAGGAGTTGGAGGTTGCTATGAGCTGTGATGCCACAGCACTCTACCCAGGGGGACAGCTTGATGCTCTGTATCAAAAAAAAAAAAAACAAAAAACCACAACTCTATTACTGGGGGATCATGGGGTATAAGACCAACTCTTGGAGATGGGACACAATTATAAGGAAGACTTTACCTAACAAATGGAATCAGTATAACCTGGTTCTCTGTACCCTTAATGAGTCCCCAACAATAAAAAAAAAAATTACTTAATAAAGGCAACATACAAATATTCCAGCTACTTCACAACTGATTTCTTGGGTATAATACCAGGGTGCATAAGTGGGACTTATGAACCCTTTATCTTGATTGAAGAAGTGGGTCAACTGCAAAAGAATTCCGGGAAGATGGCTACTAGTAGTAGCCATCTTGACTAGTAGCAACCCTTCGCAGATGCTCCTGACTGGAGGGAGAAAAACTGGGCAGAATCGGACTCTATGAAGCCAAAGGTGGGGAGCTGAGCCAAGAAAGAAGTTCAGCAAACTGTGACTCCAAGGAAGAGCATTCAAGAAAACAAATTACATGTACAAAGCCTATTGACTACAGGATGGGAGACCCCCCCCCCCAAGTGGGAGGCCGGCGGCGTTAAGCTCTGTGCCAGTGAGCAGGGAACAAAAGACCTCATTTTACCTCACTAGAGAGAGCCGCTAAACTCCAGGTCTCTTTCTCCAGGGAGGTCTCACTTATGAACCTAGACACCACCCCACCAGGCATAAAATTGAACAGATATATTCCCTGACAATTCCAAACTTCCAGTCTACCCCTCTCCCCTCTCATAGTGGTCTGAAGTTCTGCCCCTCCCAGAGTGCAGAGGATTTGGTCTTTTCCTGAGAGATCTGGGCATAGTGTGAACCACCAAACATCAGGATGGAATCTGTGACTAGTGGGGGAAGAGGGCATGGGAAGAAAAGGACACTTGGCGGGAGGAGGAGCAGTCCCCTGGTTATGACTTTGCCTGGCCAGTAGTGGTGTTGACCCTTAGTTTGGGCTGTGTCCGGTGGGAGGGGTGCAGAACCCCTCTGGCTCTGATGGTGCCAGCAAGCAGGAGAGTAGTTGCCTGCTGTGGACTGATTTCGGCGGGCTGGGCTGGTACGATACCCGGCTCCAAAGCGAGGTTTGCTGAGTGTGGACCCAGACCTGAGGGTGTGGTCTCCATCAGAGCTGGTAACCCTCCAGGACCAGTGAGCAGGGGCATGACTCCTGACTCCAACAGCCCACCAGCAGAGGCTTGCCAGTGTGGACTGAGCCTGGCACGTGGGATTGTGGTCCCTGACTCCAATAGAGCCAGCAAGCAGAGGCTTGGCAGGTGTGGTCTGAGACCACGGGCAGGAGCGTGGTCCCCGGCTCCAACTGGGCCAGCAAGCAGAGAAGTGGACACCAGTGTGTACTGAGTCTGGTGGGAAGGGGCATGGACCCCTGACTCCAATTGAGCTGTTGGGAGACCCTTGGATCCCTCTCTGTTAAGCAGGGTTTGTATTGCCTGAGACAATTTGATTGGGACTTGCATCTCGGACTGTCCACCTGGGGACACTCTGAGGTTCACCTTGGGAGTTCTAAAGTGGTAAAGAACTGAACGGTGAAGGCGGGGTGCGCAGCTGTCTATATCTCTCCATAGTCGAAATTTAAACCTAATACCATGGCTTCTTAGGTTAGGGTAGAGGTTGGCTGATCTTAACACAGAGCCAGCTTGTGCTAGCTCACCAAGCAGGTCCTCAGAATCTCCAGCCAAAACTCTGAAAGGGGCCTTTGTAAGCTTACAGGAGATAAGCCACAATTACAAAGTCTAGCACTCTGGAAAGGGGCTGATTAACTCTACTACCTGGGAACCCCAATTCAATCTCACCCAACCAGTTCTAATAACCAAACGAAGGAAAATAAACATGGGGCAGAACCAACAGAAGAACTCCGGCAACATGAATAATCAGAGTAGATCACCCCCCAAGGAATGACAAAGGAGATATAACTGAAGATGCCAAACATAGACAAATGGCTGAAATGTCAGAAATAGAATTTAGAATATGGATGACAAATAAGATGAATGAATGGAAGAAAAGTTAGAAATTGAAATCCAAAGAGTAGTTCTAAAGTTCTCAAGAACTTAATGAATTCAAAGACAAAGTCACCAAAGATATGGACACAACGAGAAAAGAGATGGCAGAGCTCAAGGAAATGAAAAAGTTACTTGAGGAGCTCCGAAATACAGTAGAATCCCTCAGTAATAGAGTTGGCCATGCAGAAGAAAGGATCTCTGAAATTGAAGACAAAGCTTTTGAACGTTCCCAAATGCTCAAAGAGGCAGACAAATGGAGAACAAAAATTGACAATTCCCTGAGAGAGTTGTGGGATCACTCCAGGACCAGATGGCTTGACATCCGAATTCTATCAAACCTTTCAAGAGGAACTAGTACCTACATAATACAACCTTTTCCAAAGCATGAAAAAAGGAATACTTCCCAACACATTCTATGAAGCAAATATCACCCGATCCCCAAACCAGGATCCAACAAACAAAACTATCGATCAATATCATTAATGAGTATCATGCAAAAATATTCAATAAGATCTTAACAAACAGAATTAAACAACATATCAAAAAAATTATACACCATGATCAAGTTGGCTTTATTCTAGGGTTACAGAGATGGTTCAACATACGCAAATCTATAAATATAATAATATATAACATAAATAAAATAAAAACAAAGACCATATGATTCTCTCAACTGATGCAGAAAAAGCTTTTGATAATATCCAACATCCTTTCATGATCAGAACACCTGAGAAAAACAGGCATAGAAGGGATATTTCTTAAACTGATAGAGGCCATCTCAGCAAACCCACAGCCATTATCATTGAATGGAGTAGAAATGAAAACATTTCCACTCAGATCAGGAACTAGGCAAAGATGCCCATTGTCTCCACTGCTATTCAACATAGCAATGGAAATCTTAGCCATCACAATCAGGCAAGAGAAGGCAATCAAGGGTATCCAGATAGGGCCAGAGGAGATCAAACTCTCTCTCTTTGCAGATGATATGACCTTATACCTGGAAAACCCCAGGAACTCAACTACAAAACTGTTAGAAGCAATCAAGGAATACAGTAGCATCTCAGGATACAAAATCAATACTTATAGATCAGTAACTTTTATATATGCCAACAATAGTTAAGCTGAAAATATGACTCTTCCTTTTACAGTAATGCCAAAGAAGATGAAATATCTGGGAATTTACCTAACAAAGGATGTGAAAGATCTCTATAAAGAGAATTATGAAACTCTGAGAAAAACAGCTAAAGATGTCAAGAAATGGAAAAACATACCATGCTCATGGCTGGGAAGAATCAACATTGTTAAAATGTCCATACTACCCAAAGCAATCTACAAACTAATGCAATCCCTATTAAAGCACCATTGTCATACTTTAAAGAGCTTGAATAAATAGTGCTTTGTTTTATACAGAATCAGAAAAAACCTCAAATAGCCAATACATTACTCATTAAAAAAAAAAAAAGTCAGGAGGTATCATGTTACCAGACTTCAGGCTATACTATAAATCTATAGTGGATCAAAACAGCACGGTACTGGCACAAAAACAGAGAGGTAGATTTACGAAACAGAATAGAGAACCAAGAGATAAACCAGCTACTTATCACCATTTGAACTTTGATAAGCCTATGAAAAACATTCAGAGGGGAAAGACTCCCTATTTAACAAATGGTGCTGGGTAAATTGGCTGGCGACCTGTAGAAGACTGAAACTGGACCCCCACCTTTCACCATTAACAAAAACTGATTCTCACTGGATAAAAGATTTAAATTTAAGACATGAAACTATAAAAATACTAGAAGAGAATACAGGGAAAACACTTGAAGAAATCGGCCTGGGAGAGTATCTCATGAGGAGCATCCCCCGGGCAATTGAAGCAACACCAAAAATACATTACTGGGATCTGATCTAAAAAACTATTGCACAGCCAAGAGCACAGTAAGTAAAGCAAATAACCTTCAGAATGGAAGAAAATTTTTGTAGGTTATGTTTCTGACAAAGGTCTGATAACGAGAATCCACAAAGAACTCAAAAAAAATGGGGTTATTTATTCTTTTTTTTTTTTTTTTTTTGTGAGACAGAGTCTCAAACTGCCGCGCTGGGTAGAGTGCCATGGCATCATAGCTTACAGCAACCTCCAACTCTTGGGCATAAGTTATTCTCTTGCCTCAGCCTCTCAAGTAGCTGGGACTATAGGTGCCCGCCACATGGCTATTTTTTTGTTGCAGTTGTCATTGTTCTTCAGCAAGCCCAGGCTGGGTTTGAACCCGCCAGCCTGCATGTACGTGGCTGGCGCCCATAACCCCACTTCTATGTGGGCAAGAGACTTGAACAGAAACTTCTCTGATGAAGACAGGCACATGGCCTACAAACACATGACAAAATGCTCATCATCTTTAATCATCAGAGAAATGCAAATCAAAACCACATTGAGATATCATCTAACTCCAATAAGATTAGCCCACATAACAAAATCCCAAAACTGCAAATGTTGGTGTGGATGCAGAAAAAAGGGAACGCTTCTACACTGCTGGTGGGAACCCAGGCTAACATGACCTTTTGGAAAGAAGTCTGGAGAATACTCAAGAAGTACAAGTAGACCTACCGTTTGATCCTGCAATTCCTCTACTAGGTATATACCCAGATGACCAAAAATCATTTTACAACAGAGACATTTGAACAAGAATGTTTACTGCAGCCCAATTCATAATTGCCAAGACATGGAAACATCCCAAGTGCCCAATAACCCATGAAGGATTAACAAATTGTGGTATATGCACACCATGGAATACTACGCAGCCATAAAAAGATGGAGACTTCACATCTTTTATGTTTACCTGGATGGAGGTGGAACATATTCTTCCTAGTAAAGTATCTCAAGAATAGAATAAAACGTATCCAATGTACTCAATACTACTATGAAATCAATATATAATCACCTACACATTCATATGAATGATAAAATAAACAAAAAAAACCTATAGTCCAGAAAGTAGAAGGGAAGAGGAGAGGGAGGGAAGGCAAGGGGGGAGGAGGGAGGGTCTTTGGGGGGGACCTCACCTAATGTGCACAATGCAATGGTACATTCCATAACTATTAAGAAAAGGGCATAATTGTGATGGATGTGTTAATCACTTCAATGTAAGCATTTCACATTGTATATCAAATCTGTATACTGAACCCCATAAATGCAAAAAAAAAAAAAATTGGAAAAAGTCCATGTGAAAAAAATTAGGCCCTCAAATTGTCAATTTAAATCACTTGAGAATGTAATGATATCAATCATATTTGCCTGGCATTTTTTTTCCTTTTGTAAGAACAGGAAGAAGAAAATTATCTTTCTTTTGCTTATTTCCAGTAGAAACTGAAATTCTATGAATATCCTTTTTTTTTTAGACAGAGCCTCAAGCTTTTCCCCTGCTCACAGCAACCTCCAACACCTGGGCTCAAGCGAGTGTCCTGCCTCAGCCTCCCAAGTAGCTGGGACCACAGACACCCGCCACAACGCCTGGCTATTTTTTGGTTGCAGCCGTCATTGTTGTTTGGTGGGTCCAGGCTGGATTCGAACCCGCCACCTTAGGTGTATGTGGCTGGCGCCTTAGCCACTTGAGCCACAGGCGCCAAGCCAAATGTCCTTGTGAATTATCTATATGAGCCAATTTAGGAAGGAAAAAACCCACGACTCAAAATAGGAAGAGCTAAGAACCGTACTCAGGTATAATTTTACTAGTTATTTTACAGGCGATTGTGGCTTTACATTTTCATATGTAAAAATACTGAACCAGGATAGGAAAGGAAACCATCTCAAGAAAAAACAAGCTAACCCAAATAAAAAAATAAAAGCACACCTTAGAAAATCTCTAGCCCTCTTCAGTAATATACTAGAAGTCAACACTTTGTGAAATAACGTAAATAATGAAACAACATTTGCTTATTGTAATTAAGAATGCTTCAATTAATAGGATATTGAAATAAGAAAACTTAATTCCACCTTGCATACTCACTTCTTCTTTTTTCTTAGTTATTACAGCAAATACTTTGGTCTGATTGTCTGTATCTTGTGACAAGCGATAATGACCCAGTAGAATTGCATCGGTTCTAAAAAATAAAGAACACTTTAAGTCTAGGAAGCAATAAATTACTACAGTGTTTACTCAACTTGCCTAAGAAGACACAGCCAAGATGTGAGCAAAGCTTGGTTCCAAGATCCCAAAGACCTAGCTAGTGAACTCTCTAGGGGTAAGCCCAGGAATTGGTATTTTTCACAAGGGCCCCCAAATGATTGCTTTTTAAATCATCCAGTATTAGTCAAGGAAGCACTTAGTTACATTACCCTTCAAATAACCATATAAAATGGAGACTTGGGGCAGTGCCTGTAGCTCAAGGAGTAGGGCGCCGGCCCCATACACCAGAGGTGGCAGGTTCAAACCCAGCCCCCGCCAAAAATTGCAAAAATAAAATAAAATAAAATAAAATGGAGACTGGACAGAAAGCCACAGAAAAACATTACCTGGTATTCCTAGTTCTTAAGCGAGGAACAATGGACTGAGGCTCCTCCGGTGTTGTCAGCATCATCACACTGCCATCAGGGAAGAATCTTATGTACCTACATAAAAAAGACAAAGAACAGCAAAACACACCACACACACAAAGTATCAAACATGTCATTATTTATCAGCACTAACCCTATTCTCAGCTGTGAAACCAAAATTAAAGCATCATGGGCCAAAGAACTGACAAAACATCATTAAAACAAATGTGACTATAACCTGTTAGTCCGGCAACAAAGAACTGAAGACATTTTATCATCTTCCTTAGGGGGGACTGTTGAGTCTTTAGTTGCACTCACTGAATACAAGTTAGAATAAATATTGCTTCATTAAAGTTCTATTTCCTAAAGCAATAATGTCAAACAAAAGTGAGGTCCAGTAGAATGCAATCGTTAATGTATCTATTTTTCAACTGACAGTAATATTTGGTGAACAAGAAAGCACAATCTAGTCAAAAAGGCAAATGAGTATAAGACTTATGTAATTTATACATGTATTAACCATTTTTTTTTTAGTATAATTCCTAAGTTGTAATAATGGATAGAAATACTAAGTGTCATTTTGTGATTACATTAAAAGCAACAAGGAACAGACATCCATATAACTACTGAACTAATTACTTGGAGAGAGAGAATTTGCCACTCACTCAGTTTACTAACGTTGTACCTGTAATATTCCACTTGGTGCCAGGCTCTGTAGAAACCATCAAGAGACTGTTCCCCTTGACGAATATATGTGGTTTTGCTGATATACACTCCTATTAAGAAAAAAGATTCTTTTAAAAGAACATTAAAAACTTTAAAAATTACAATCACATAATACACTTTCAGCTTTATTTTTATTATTTCTGTATTTTCTTTTTTTTTTTTTTTGAGACAGAGCCTCAAGCTATCCCCCTAGGTAGAGTGCCATGGCATCACAGCTCATAGCAACCTCCAACTCCTGGGCTCAAGCGAGTCTCCTGCCTCCACCTCCCAAGTAGCTGGGACCACAGGCACC
>CAUYQV010123500.1:0-16342 GCA_963574575.1 Galagoides demidoff | reverse complement strand
ATGGCATCACAGCTCATAGCAACCTCCAACTCCTGGGCTCAAGCGAGTCTCCTGCCTCTGCCTCCCAAGTAGCTGGGACCACAGGCGCCCGCCACAACGCCTGGCCATTTTTTGGTTGCAGCCATCATTGTTGTTTGGCGGCCGGGCTGGGGATTCAAACCCGCCACCTTAGGTGTACGTGGCTGGCACCTTAGCCGATTGAGCCACAGGCGCCGAGCCTGTTTTACCTTTTTAAATGAAATACTACCCATTACAGATTTAAGTATTTCTTTCTTTCAACAAAATTTTTTTGACCACTCAGTGTCATCAGGCATTATAGGCAATTCAAAGATGACTAAAATGAGGTCTTTGTCCTCCAGTAGTGGCAGTAAAACCATGTAATAGTTGAAACCCACACAGGGCTAAGTATTGTAAAACAGAATGGACACTGTAATAAGAACACAAGGGAGGTTGAACCTAGAGCTCTTCACATCAAAGGGAGAAGAAATTACCTGTTACTTATGGGGGAAGTCCCATTTGATCTTTGAGAGAAGGACGACTGGATGATGAAACATCAGTTTGAGGGAAGAATGTTTTAGGAGAGGCAATAGGATGAACAAAGGCACAGAAATGGAGAGCAGGAGGCATATTTAGGAAAGGATGAATGAGCACTGGCTACAACAGATCTGGGAATAAAAGTAAATGAAGAAGGTGAAACAGGAAGTATATGGATTGACAAGTTGTCTTTTTCAAACGGAGAAACTAGGGAGGGTGTGAGGGAGAAGAGAGTCTATGGTAGTTGCTATCTTTCACAGTTGTACAAAATTCCCTGATTGATAAATGGTCACTTTGTAGGCTTGGAGGGAAAGTGATTTTTGAAGTTTTTATAAAGGCCAGCTCCGCTTGGGTGTAGAAGCTAAGACCCCAGCAAGAAGGCGCCAGGTAAGAAAAAGAACACAGACAAAAAAATAAGGCAAAAAGGAAGAGTGACAGTCCCTAAATACCTCCTTCTCTCACTTCAACTGAGATCACCCAGCCCATAGGCAACAGTGCTATCACCAACTAGTTTTGTTGCCAGTGAGAGAATGTATCTGGCAAAAACTCTGGAGTAATAACACCAAATTCGTATTTGTTATTTGAATTAATTCAATTTTAAAAACAGATCATCGTTCCAGGCACACAGAAGGCACCCAAACGTTTTATAAATAAATGTTGTTTGCTTAGGCTTTGTTTTGGCTCCTACATTTAGGAGAGGAAATGATTCAAAGCACAAAACTTATATTCTGTATTAGCACTTAAACTGAGAAGACCCGGAGCCAGGAGGCTTGGTTTGCAGGTTTCCGGACTCTCGGTGGGGTCTCTCAAGTCAGCAGATGCAGCGGCAGGGTTGCAGTCCAAGCGACCAATCGCGAAGCGGCTATAGGGCGGAGCCACATGTTCCACCTCCTCCTCCCTGCCGGCTCTTCCAATGTCCGTGTCCTACTCTCTCGCACCTGCGTGTCCCTCCGCACTCCGGCTAGGGGAACTTCTCCCGGCCCTAGGGGGAAGGGAGTTGAATTCGCCTCTCGCGAGATTGTCTCCCGTTGCTGCGGCCGCTTCTGGCCCCCAACTGGCGGCGCCTGCGCAGCCGCCATGTTCGGTTGCTATGCTGCGGCCTAGGATACGGGGTGGGCTTGAGGCAGGAGGAGGAGACAGAGCAGGAGGAGGAGGAAGAGGAGGAGGAAAAGGAGGAGGAGAAGGAGGGGGATGGTTGAGCTGCTCTTGCACTCTCACACACAAGCGCTGCCCAGGATTACCCGCCCGCTCAGGCTGCGCTGCGCTCTTTTCCGCTCCTCGTGGCCCCCCCACATTGTTCTCTCAGGACTCCTGGGTCCCCAGGGGCTGAAATTGGGCTTGAGCCGGGGAGGGAAAGAGACTTGGCTTTGATCGAAGGGTGGGAGGTTTGGGGCCAGGCGCCCCGGTCCCTAGCCCCCTCCCCCACGGCATTTTTGGGGTTGTGGATTATCTCATCTCCGCAGGGAGGTGGGAGAGGGCGCGGGCTGCCCGCCTCCCTGCCACCTCCCGGGCGGCCCGCGGCAGCCCCGCAGCATGAGGTGGTGCTGGCGGCTCAGGGTTGTGGCGCGGCCACTGTGGCAGCTGCTGCTCGGGGGGCGCTGAGGGAACCCCCCGGAGCGACGCGGCGGACGCGCTTATCCCTGGCGCGCCCGGGCCTCGAGGCTTTTTTTTCTCCAGCCGAGAGGACGCGGCTGTGATACGAAGGTAAGAGGCTCTCGGGTCCCCGCCGGCCTCTCGGCCCTGCATGTTGTACGCGAGGCTATTACCTGTGTGTGTGGTTTGCGGGAGGTGAGCCAGGTAGGGCAAGCTGGAGGTACAAGGTTGATTTAAAAGGAAAGAAAAAGGCCCTTTCCCCTCAGTTTTCCTGGACCTTTGATCTCGGAGCTCTTGGGGTTATAGTTGGAATCTGTAGTTGGTTGAGCGAAGGAATAAGGGACTGAATAGATGCGGAGATGGAATGTTCCATGGTACCTAAACTCTAGGTAAGGCTTTAGAATCCTCTGAGTTTTTTATTGCTGGCACTGCTGGTAGAATTTCTTTTTTCTTTTTTTAATTGGCTCATATGAGCGATGCTTCTTGTGTGCTGCATGCACAGGCTCTTCCCACCATGGAAGTTTAAGCCTCTTAAATGATTCTACCAGTATATACCTGCATTTGGACATCTGTAGTTGGCCTCTCCATCTCCCTCTCAAAAGTTGAGATGTAGGTAAATAGATTTATCCATGCATTCCCTAGGGTTTCCTTAAAATGGAACAGCTTACAGTTGCATAGGTTATGTATGGATGTTTCTGCAAAACTTAGAATGGGAGATTTTGTCTGGGCTTGCATCATGTAGTGACATCAGTATGTGCAAGGACGATTGGTAGGAGTTTACAAAGCGACTGTTCTAGGAGAACCTGTCTGTCATATATCCGTAGTATACCAGCTACTTTTTGAATAAGAGAGTTAAGTATATTAAGTTTATATGACCAGATTTTGAGCCCAGTTGAAACAGCACAGCTGATTGGCCACACATAAAACATATTTATGGAGAAAGATAAAAACATAAGCCAAAGCGTCTGACTTGTAAGAGATGTTTTGAGTAGAAAGAAGACTGTGGAACAGTAAAAGCCAGGGCATTTTTAAATCTTGGTTTTCCGAACTGTAAGGTGTCAGAGAAAAAAATTACTTTTCTTTTTTAAGGAGGGAGGGAATGAGGGAATGACCTTAAAATAATTCTTCAGAGTCCAAAGTGTGCTTAATGAAATAGAACTGGAGAGATCAGTTAAATCTTGAATTTGATAAATAGAAATTCAACTTTCTTTTAAAGGAAAAGAAGACTTTCTTTGTAAGCAAGTTTGTGGGATTGTATGGAACCTCTTTACTAACTCAAAAAGAGTGCAATCATTTTGTGGAAACCACCATTTTTTGTCAGAATAAATTTATGCTCCAGTTACCACAAAAGCTATTTTTATGTCCTTTCACGTTTTTTAGGTACACATTATCTTTATTACATTTTACATTATATATGCATGGTCCCTTAATATCACAATCTTGAGTAATTTATAAGAGGAATGTGGTCTTTTTTTTGTACATGGGAGTCTTTGTGTTTTAGCTATCTTTTAAAAGTTTGACAAGAGATTTTTAAAACACAAGGCAACATCACTGTTTTGTAGTTTTTCTTAATATTGAGTAAGTTAAGATATATTAAATTAGAAAATCACAGGTTCCACAAAACTAGTTACGGATGAGGATGTGATTTTCTTATTGGCCTGTTTTCTAACATGATAACTTCTGAACTGTGGTGTGGGTGTTGAACTGTGTCAAGCTTTTGTTTTTTTCCATATATTCTAATTGAATATCTTTAAAAATGACCCTAGTAACATTGTTACTTTATAACACCCAATTTCTAATTTAGGCTAGGCATAAAACCAGCATTGATTGAACACACTCGCTAAAAATACTTTCTGGGTCGGATGTACTTAGAATGCAGCCTCAGGAAAATTCATTTGAACTATTCTAGTATGACCAGTGTACACTTCATTGTTACTGAAGGACTTAAAAAATTGTGGGCTATCAAAATTAGATTTCATCAATTTGGGCGTAGGTGCCTAACCTTTTTTTTTTTTTTTTTTTTAATGTATAAGATGGGATGGTAATACATTTATGTGGGATAGTAATAAAAAAACTTCAATTTTTTAAAAAAAAATACACAACCCTCATAGACTATTAACTGTGAGGTTTGTATAATTTTGTCTTTTTTTTCTTTTTGAGTCAGGGTCTTTCCCTGTTGCCAAGGCTAGAGTACAGTGGTGAGCTCATAGTTCATTGCAGCCTGGAACCCCTGGGCTCAAGCTATCTTGCCTAAGTCAGTTGAATAGCTTGGGACTACAGCTGTGCACTACCATGTTGGCTAAGTTTTTAAATTTTTTTGGTAGAGACAGGGGTCTCACTATGTTACTGGGGCTGATCTAGAACTCCTCAAGCAATCATCTTGCCTTGCCCTCCCAAAAAACTAGAATTATAGGCATGAGCCACTGGGCTTGGCCCAGTTTTGTCTATTTAACAACATAATTAATTCACGTTGTAAAGTAGTGGTACAATGTGCATTTTTATAATAAACTCTTAAAAGAGGAGTCAGTGGTCATGTACTTGAGTAAATTATCTTTAAGGAACAAAGTAAGAGACTACCAGATAATTTCAAGGAGGCACAGTTTTTAAGAATACTTCCACACCCCTTCCCCTAGAGTTAATATGGTCACTTGTAAACAAGAAAACTTTTTAAAAATATGTAGAAAACTTGTGCGTGTTTAAAGACAAGATCTGCCTGAATTCTTTATGTTAGTTATTGGGATTGCAGAATTGGTAAATCACTAAGAATGCCAGAGTCTGTGTCATTTATTTTGGTTAAATATGAATTGTTGCTCCTAAATAAAATTTAATTGTTGGTGAAAATTCACTACAAATTGAGTTGGATTTCGTTGTTTTTCTGAATTATTGTGTGTTAGCAGAGTTTTTTATATGTGATAGTCCAGATTTGTTAAACTTGCCAGTTAACTAAAATAGCTGTGAAGCCTTAAAGATTAAGCTTCCTGGAAATCCTTTTTACTGTTTTTCAGGAAAGTACTGTAGGAAAAAGGCATTGTTATTTCCTCATTTAATATTCAATTAATAATGCAGATGCTGAGAAGGAATATATAATGTAGAGGTACTGTAGTTCTTTATTGTTATGAAAGTACAGTTTTCCCGTAACAGCATATCCTTTGTATGATTCATTAGTATAATCAAATATAAAATGGAATGGGGAAAAAGACAAGGGGAAATTTATTATACTCTTTTATTTCATTAGAGGTGTTTCTCTTCACAATGATTCTTCATTTCATTATTTCTAAGTAGAAACCACTGGAACTTGAGGTGCAGATATTTGAAGAAATTAGAACAGAATGAACATTACATACTGTAGACTTTCTTGAAGAAAAGGTATCTGTTTGGATGGGTTATTGTTTTTTGTCTTTTAACAAGGAAATTATATGGAATAGTAGAAGGAAAAAAGGATCCCCAACAAGGGGCTTTTCATGTTTTCCCTCTCATCAAGTATACTTTGTGAAGTAAGTATTATTAATCTCCTCACCCCTTTAAAAAAGAAGAAGCTAAGGGAAATTAAATAACTGTCCAGGGTCACAGTCCTAGTAAGTAGCATTTGAATTAGGTCTGATTTCAAAGTTTATTCTGATGAGTGCTATCTTCTTAAACTTTCTGCAGTGATGGAAATATTTTTTTCCCTCCAGCTTTATTGAGGTATAATTGACAAATATGATGGAAGTATTCTTCTTCTGCACTGTTAGATATGGTAGCTATTAACTGTATGTAGCTGTGGAATACTTGAAAATATGACTGTCTGAAAAACTGAATTTAAAATTGTATTTAATTTTAATCAACTTAAATCTATAGCCAGCTGTGGCTTGTAGCTTTAGTATTGGGCAGCACAGCTTTAGATTTTGTTGCCTAGAAAGTCTAAGTTCTAGTATTTCATCTTCCACTAATTTATGTATGACATTAGGCAAATCATTTTGTGAGCCTCAAATCTGTTGTGAAAACTAAGGGGTTGCCACTAAAAGATTATTTCTAAAGTCCCTTCTTGCTCTAAAGTTCTATTATTAAAATGTACGTGGCATTTAATATTCACAAATATATCTGAAAGGGCCCCCCAACCCTGTCCCCAGTATGTTCAATCTTTACATAAGGAATTTTGTTCAGTAAGTTTTTCTTTTTGAGAAGAGTATGCTTAAAGTACACATAAAGGATAATGGATTATTTTTCATTCCTCATTGTTTAGGGAAAACATTGTGTAACTTAAGGCAGTATTTTAGGTTGGAATGAAGTTTGAATCTTTAAAGACCGTATTTCTATGTGCCACCTTACCAATTAAGAATATATTGGAGTTCCCTAGTGCTTATCAAATTAGTTCCAAACTTATCTGATTGGCCTTGAAGACTTTCCACCAACTTCATCTCACCAGCCCTGATTTCTCACTCTTGCTTAAAAAGAAAACATTCTTGTTTTTTTTTTTTTTTTGCCTTTGTTTCCTCAGTTTAAACATCTCTCTAATCTATGTGCATTCTCTTTAAGCCTGCCTCAAAATTCACCCTTTTTGGGGAGAATGCTGTTTAATTCAGTCACAGTGATCAGGCTTTGAATCCTGGCAATAAACATCCTGGGGTTAAACATATGTTTGTTTAGATAAAGTTTAGTACATCCTTCTTAATTTTTTTGTAAGCTGTTATGTTACCTGCTCTGTTTCCATAATGAAGATGTAAAAAAAAAACCCAAAAAACTGAAATCAAGGATTGTTTATTTTGTATTGCCTCATGAGGTTAGACCATTGTTCAGCAATAGTGCTTTAAAAGGTTGTTAACTTTAAAAAAGATAAACACTGTATGTAGCAATTTACCCTTAATCACCACTGTAATAGATGGTTTTTGTTTCCTTCCAAGCAGTTGTCCATATTTTAAAAATAAAATTGTGTTTAAAAAACAATTTTGGGTTTAATATATTCCCATATTATGTTCCCATATATTATGTTCCCATAACATATTGGGAACACTTTATAGTTGAGACCTTACAATGTAGGGAAAAGAGCACACACTTTGGAGTCATATCTGGTTTGGAAACTCGTCTCAAAAACCTTGGGCAAGTTATATTTATTATCTTCAAGCCAGTTGAACTTTGAATTGTTTTGAGGATTAAGATAATATATGTAAAGCATTTAGCACTGTGCTTTATTATGTGAAAGAGATGATCAATAAGTGGTATCTGGTGTTATTTTTTTTTTCCATTTTCTCATTCCTGTTGTCATGAATATAATTTAAATGATTGTTTAAACATTCAGATGATTTACTGTAACTGATTTAGACATTTACCTTTTAAACATTTTTTTATTTCTTCTGTTTAAAACCTAGGACTGGGTATGGTCCAGTGTTAATATTTCTATGCCAAATCTCTCCCTTATAAAAGTACCTATAGCGAGTAGTCTTGTTTTGGAAAAAAAATGCTAATTGTATAATTATACCTCATTTTTAAATTAATTTATTTTAAAAATTTTTGTTTATTCAGGAATCATGTGAACATTCCTTTATATGTTAAACAAGCATTTGAATGTCCATGAAAGTGGGGAGCAGTAGTGTTACGTAAAGGTAAATGAGACATGGTTCTTGTCTTGAGCTCAGTTTCCAGGTTGGTAATACATATCAACAAACAATTACAATTTGGAATGACCATGTAATAAGATCTGGGGGAAATGAGTCGTGGCATTTGAGCATGGTCTTTAAGGATCAGTTGGAAGTGATCTGGGCAGAGAGAACAGCATGTACAGAATGAAGTATGAAAGGGTGCATAGTGATTTGGAGAAATGAAAGTTGTCTTGTATATGTCTGTTTCTGCAAGTGGGTATGGGTGTCTGTTCTTCTGTGTCAATCTTTGTGCCTGTGTGAGTATAGTGACTGTGCAGGAAATGAAGCCTTGTTAGGGTTCTTGTTTGGGCAGTGAGTAGGGTCATATTAAGACCTTTAGAGCTTCCCAACTGGTGTGCCATGATTAGATTACCAGTGTGCCTGAGAGACAATAACCTTCAGTTTATGGGACCTGGGCATATTGGAGCCTCCATGATTTCTTTTGGCTTTGGATAATTTTCTTGGCTTACCTCAGTGCTTAAAAATTATCATTTTCTTTGTTGCCAAGTTTGGAAAAAGCACTGTTTTACGAGTTCTAAATGTTGGGAAGTTTATGGTATGCACTCAACCTTGGCATCCCTGTTGTGTAATCAAAAATAAAATAAATACCATATCCTAAAGCAGGAGTCCTCAAACTTTTTAAACAGGGGGCCAGTTCACTGTCCCTCAGACCATTGGAGGGCCGGACTGTGGGCTCTGGGATGAGTCAGCTGCTAAGCAGGACAGGCAGTAGCGGCAAAAACACCCACAGGCCAGATAAATGTCCTAGGCAGGCCACATGTGGCCCGTGGGCTGTAGTTTGAGGACACCTGTCTAAAATAAACATACAGAAGGTCAAGTAAGTCTTCCTCTTGCTCTTTCTTTTTCCCCTCCTTCCACCCATCCACTACTTCACTGGTGTGTGTGTGTGTGAGAGTGTGAGAAATGTTTTTTTGGTGTTTCTGCATTGTTGGTACCATAAACATAAATTTGTTTTGTCTGCCTCTTGGGAAATTACCATATACATTAGGGAGCAATTATAGATATTCAAATAAGGGAATGATAAGATAAGATGTAGGGTTTTGAAAGGTAACTCCTGACTTCTAGATAATGATATAAGGATGTAAGAGTGAAGTTAGTGGTGGAGTATAGAGATGAGTTAGGATGCTGTTGCAGTAGTCCAAGGGAGTGATGATAATCTCCAGAAATAGAGAAATAGAGATAAGGATGTAAGATTAGAACTGGAGAGTAACTAGTTTTATTAACCTGAGAGTCTATTTGGATAGGGGAGAAAAGAGGAAAAGAATCGAAGATGATGCCAAGATTTCTTTGGTAAGAGGAAGCTGAATATATGTTCTTCTTGTCAGCCCATGCAACATTCTCCAAAATAAATCATATCCTTTGTCAAAAATAAAACTTCAACAAAATTAAAAGTACTGAAATTATACCTTATATCCTTTCAGACCACAAAACAATAAAGGTGGAACTCAGCTCCAACAAAAATTTTCATCTCTAGGCAAAGGCCTGGAAGCTTAAACAACCTATGCTGAAAGACAGTTGAGTTAAGGAGGAGATAAGGGAGGAAATTATTAAATTCCTCAAACATAACAATAATGAAACAGAGGCTCCCAAAACCTGTGGGATACTGGAAAAGCCATTCGAAGTGGGAAGTTTACCACATTGGATGCCTACATCTGAAAAATACAAAGAGTATATCAACAACCTAATGAATCATCTTAAAGAAATGAAAAAGGAAGAACACTCCAATCCCAAACCTAGCAAAAGAAAAGAAATAATCAAAATTAAATCAAGAACTCAGTGCCCGTAGCTCAGTGAGTAGGGTGCAAGCCACATACATTGAAGCTGGAGGGTTTGAGCCTGGCCTAGGCCTGCTAAACAACAGTGACAACTAAAACAAAAAATAGCTGTGTATTGTGGTGGGTGCCTGTAGTCCCAGCTACTTGGGAGGCTGAGCAAGAGAATCACTTAAGCCTAAGAATTTGAGATTGCTGTGAGCTGTGATGCTATAGCACTTTACCAAAGACAACATAGTGAGACTCAAAAAAAAAAAATCAGAAATAAATGAAATTGAAAATAAAAGAATCATTCTGAAAATTAATGAAACAAAAAGTTGGTTCATCAAAAAAAAAATTGATAAACCATTGGCCATATTAACTAGAAACAGAAAAGTAAAAAATCAGAAACAAAAAGGGGGAAATAACAACTGATGCCACAGAAATAGAAGAGATTATTTCTGACTATTTCCAAAAACACTATCCCTAGAAATTTGACACTGGGGAGGAAATGGACTAATACCTGGAATCACACTATATCCCTAGACTTCATGAAGGAAGAAATAGATCTCTCGAACAGACACATATCAAGCACTGAGACTGAAGAAACAATTTAAAAAGTTCCTACCAGAAAATAAGTCCTGAATCAGCTGGCTTCAAACCAGAATTCTATTAAACCTTCAACGATGAGCTTGTACCTATACTGTAGAACCTATTCCAAAATATTTAGAAGGAAGGAAGTGTCTCCAGCATATTCTGTGAACCAAACATCACCCTGATACTAAAACCAGGAAAGAACTCACTGAAAAGGAGAAATACAGACCAATTTCAGTAATCAATATTGATGCAAAAATACTCAGTACAATCTTAGCTAATAGATTGCAGCTACACATTAAATTACACATCATGATCAAGTAGGCTTCATCCCAGGGATGCAAGATTGGTTTAACATACGCAAATCTGTAAATATAATTCATTATATGAATAGAAGCAAAAACAAAGACCATATGATCCTCTCAATAGATGCAGAAAAAGTATTTGATAAAATTTAGCATCCTTTTCAAATAAGAATACTTAAGAAATGTGCCACCCGTGTCTATTTTTTTAAGCTGATTGATGCCATCCATGATAGACCCTAATATCACACTGAATGGAGTAAAACTGAAAGCTTCATACTTAGAAGTAGAATCAGACAAGGATGTCTTCTATTGCCATTACTTTGCACATAGTTGTGAAAGTTTCAGCCAATGTGATCAGGCAAGAGAAGAATATAAGGGACATCCAGATGGGGGCAGAGGAGGTTAAATTCTCTCTCTTTGCTGATGAGATGACCTTATACTTAGAAAACCTAATAGACTCAACTACAAAACGTCTGGAAATGATCAAGATACAGAGTAATGTCTCAGGATATAAAATCAGTGTCCATAAATTAGAACCCTTTGTATACATCAGTAACAGCCAAGTTGAGAAGCAAATCAAGGACACAATTAACTTTACAATAGCTTTAAGGAAAATGAGAAACATACCATGCTCTTGGCTGGGAAGATTGACATTGTTAAAATGTCTATTCTACCCAAAGCAATCTACAGATTTAAAACAATCCCCATTAAAATACCAATATCATACTTTGAAGAACTGGAAAAAATAGTACTTTGTTTTGTACAGAAAAGGCCTGTATAACCAAGGCTATTCTTAGTAATAAAAATAAAGTTGGTTCACCACTCTACCAGACTTTAGGTTATATAACAAGTCCACAATGATCAAAACAGCATGGTTTTGTTGCAAAAATAGAGACATAGACATATGGAACAGAATGGAAAACGAAGAGTTGAAACCAGTCTCTAGTTGCCATCTCTTCTTTGATAAACCAAAGCATACAGTGGGAAAAGAATTCCTGTTCAATACTTGGTTCTGGGAGTAATGGATAAGCACATTTAAATGACTAAACTGGACCCACACCTTTCACCACTTAGAAAAACTGACTTAAGATGCAATAAAATCTAAGACATGAAATGATAAAAATCTTAGAAGAAAATGTGGGAAAAACTATTGATGTTCGACAAGAGAAAGATTTTACAATATTGACTTCAGTGACGATGGCAACAACAAAAATTAACAAATGGGTATTAAACTGAAAAGCTTCTGCACAGTTAAGGACACAACAAGTAAAGCAAAAAGACATCCTTCAGAATGGAAAAAGATATTTGAATGGTATGAATGTGACAAAGAGTTGATTACTAGAATTTATAGAAAACTCAAATTAATAAAAAAAAAAAAAGAGCAAATAATCCCATCTACCACTGGGCAAAAGATACAAATATAGCCTTCTTTGAGGAAGACAGATGAATGGCTAACAAACATTTCAAAAAAGGCTCAACTTTCCAAATCAGTGAAATACAAATCAAAACCACCCTGAGATATCACTGACCCCCAGTGAAAATAGCCCACAATCACAAAGGCCCAAAGTTGCAGATGCTGGCTCCAATGTGGAGAGTGGAACATTTTTACACTGTTGATGGGACTGCAAACTAATATAGCCTTTTTGGAAAGAAATATGTAGAATCCTCAGAGAAGTCAAATTAGATCTCCCATTTCGTCCTGTAATCCCACTACCAGGTATCTGTCCAGAAGAAAAATATATATTTTGTCATAAGGACTTTTGCCCTAGATTGTTTATTGCCCCTTAATTTACAATTGCCAAGATATGGAAGTAACCTAAATGTCCACCAACTCAGGAATGGATTAACAAGATGTGGTATTTATGTACCATGGAATACTCTTCAGCCATTAAAAGAGGTTTTCGACAGGGGAAAGATCTACATCTTTTGTATTAACCTCGATGGAATTGAAACACATTCTTCTTAAAGGGTTTTCAACAGAGGACATCCTACATCTTTTGTATTAACCTGGATGGAGTTGAAACACATTTTTCTTAGTAAACTATCAGAAGAATGGAGAAGCAAGAATCCAGTGCACTCAGTACTACTATGAAGCCCGTAGACAGATCTAATATATGCCCACATAAGAGAAAAACTGAAGTCAATTCGAGGTGGGGGAGGGGGAATAAGGAAAACGGGAAGAAAGAGAGGGATGGGTGTGTTCCCACTTAATGGGCACAATGTTAGGGTGTATAGCACACCTTTTGGGGGCAGACAATTCTAAAAAAAATTCTACCTAACAAATGCAAACATTGTAACTTAATTCTTTGTACCCTCAAATTAATCTGAAACAGTTTTAAAATTATACATACACACATACTGAATTTTAAGTGGAAAATGCCTGGAGATTTCCAATAAAGATGGCACATTGAAAAAATAAAATTGAGTTGAAGGTGATTTCTGATGGACTATATTTAGTCCATGCAGGGTCTGTTTAATGTATTCTTTGAACACCAGCTAGGTACCATGCAGTGTGTTTAGCAGTGGGAATATAAAACTTAATAAGACCTGATGTTTATCCTCAAAGAGATTATTGCTTTCTCTAGAGGAGTTGAAATCTAATACCGTGTTTCCCTGAAAATAAGACACTGTCTTATATCTATTTTTTCTCAAGAAGACACACTAGGGCTTATTTTCAGGGGGTGTCTTTTTCTCCATGCCGATATGCTGCATAGCCATGCCCATCACTAGGTCTTATTATTGAGGTAGGGCTTATATTTAACAAATGCATAGAAATCCTGCTAGGGCTTATTTTTTGGGTAGGTCTTATTTTGGGGGAAACACGGTAATATAGCTAGAAATGATACAGATAAGTCATAGATGATCATGTGCTAGTCCACAGCTATACTACTTACATAAGTCATTAGTAAGTATAGCAGTATATATTGTCAGAATTCTTAGACTTTTCAGTTATTTTAAAAATTTACTTAAAATTTTAATTTTCTTATTTGAATTGTAATAAGACTACCTGGGTCAAGTTTTAAATTAATACATAATAAAAAAGTGTAAGGTGGATGTGTTGATTCTCTCATGTAATTGTAGCACTTTGGGAGGCTGCAGTGGGAGGATCCCTTGATGTGAGGAGTTCAAGACCAGTCTGAGCAACATAGTGAGTTCCTTGTCTGTATAAAATGTAAAAAAGTTAACAGTGACACATGCCTGTAGTCCCAGCTACTTAGGAGGCTGAGGCAGGAGGATCACTTGAGCCCAGGATTTTGATGTTTTATGAATTATGATACCACTGTCCTTATGTCTTAGGAACAGAGGGAGACTTTGTCTCAAAAAAAAAAATGAATGAATGAATAAAAAAGTGTATACTGAGAATTCTTTTTTTTTTTTGGAGTTTTTGGCTGAGGCTGGGTTTGAACCTGCCACCTCCGGTGTATAGGGCTGGCGCCCTGCTCCTTTGAGCCATAGATGCTACCCTACTGAGAATTCTTTTTTTTTTTGAGATGGAGCCTCAAGCTATCCCCCTGGGTAGAGTGCCATGGCATCACAGCTCATAGCAACCTCCAACTGTTGGGCTCAAGCGAGTCTCCTGCCTCTGCCTCCCAAGTAGCTAGGACCACAGGCGCCTGCCACAACACCTGGCCATTTTTTGATTGCAGCCATCATTGTTGTTTGGCGGGCCCGGGCTGGGGATTCGAACCCACCATCTTAGGTGTATGTGGCAGGCGCCTTAGCTGATTGAGCCACAGGCGCCGAGCCCCTACTGAGAATTCTTAATACCAGTCTATCCTTCCCTTCTCTGCTTTCTGAAGTTAACCATTTTTATTTTTTGTATATAGTACTTACACAAATAGAACAAATGTTGATATAAGTATAGATTACTGTTTTCCTTTTCTATGTAAAAGGTAGTTTTCCATATTAATACTTTATACCATAATTTTTTAATTTAAAATATACTTTGAAGATCATTTGACTTCAGTGTATAGAGCTTCTCCTGTTATCTTTTTTTATATAACAACATTCTCTTGTGTGGCCATGCTATTAAGCTAACTTTTTTAATATAGCAACATTCTATTGTCTGGCTGTGCTACTAAGCTAACTATTAAGTGTAATGATTCAAACTTAATTTCAGTTTTTAGACCCTTTTTACTTGTGCAACTCATTTCCTTTTACCTCTTTCTGTATGAACTTATGTTCCCATGAGGCATTTTGTATTAATGGCCTGTCTGCCTATCTGCAGATAAAGTCCATTAAATGCCTAGTTGAACTAGTGTTTCAGACTTTGTGACTAAGCTAAAGATTCCACCTTCCGTGTTTTAGTTGCTTAGATGAAAAAATGGAAGAAAAGAGACAGGGATGAAACTATTTGAGCTCTACTGGGTATTTTTAAGTATGATATTTAATTCTCTTAGTAACACTGTAGATTAAGTAGTAGTATTATGTTTTTACAGATGAGGGAGTTAAGCCTCAAAAAGCCTAGTTGGACAGACTTTAATAGCTAAAAATTGGCAGATTTAGGGGTTTTTTTGCAGTTTTCGCCAGGGCCAGGCTTGAACCCGCCACTCCCAGTATATGGGGCTGGCACCCTACTCCTTGAGCCACAGGCGCCGCCTGTAAATTTAGGTTTTAAAAGTAGGCATAAGTGGCTGGATATGAGTGAGGAATAGGTAAGGGGTTTTTGCAGAGATCACCATAGCCAGCAGCCAGAATAAACCACATGTCCTCGGTCTTGGCTTCCCACCGTATCTTCTTACTGGTCTTATTGTTTCCACATTTGTACTTCATAGCCTGTTCTCTACAAGGCAGCCAAACTGACTTTCCACTAATTGTAGGTAGTTTTCAGAAATGGCAGTCATCAAGTCCTTCTTTCATTGTAAACACATTTTGCTCCACTGATAAGAGGTTTATTTCTCTTTCCATTGAATCTCAGTTACTGACTTATGATTTCTTATTACTACTTACTTTGAATGACAGAATGAAGCAGAAAGGATGCTTGTGCCCAGTCTGGGCCTTTTGAAAGATTTTTGACAGCTTCTATTTTTATTTTTGGAAGCCAGCTATTATATAACAAATACGACTACCTTGAGGATCACCATGCTGTGAAGAAGCCCAAGCTCTCCCCATGGAGACAGAGAGGCCATGTAAAGGAGGACTTAAGTGAGAGACATATGAGTGATGCTTTTTTGACTTTTTCAGCCCAGCCTAGCTATCAGCTAAAAGTATACCAGTGAAAGATCCCAGATGATGCCATAGATACATAGTGCAGCAGAAGTGCTGCCAAACCTTTACCCAATTCCTGGCCAGAGAATTGTGAAAAGTAGAAGTCTTTATTGTCTGAAAAAATAAATAACAATAAAAGTAGGTTTAAGTCTAGAATCTGTATCTGTTCTGCTGTTGTCCTCCTTTTCTGTGTTATAGTGTGCTATTTTTAAATCCCTGAACTCTAGCCTTTTAGCTGGAGCTCTCTGTTATCTGCAGTAGGCCTTACATCAAGAGCCACAAAATTAAACATGTTGCCTACTGCCTTGTTTCTCTGTTGTGTTTTTCCTGATTGCTGGGATACCACCTGCTTGTCTGACCTCTGTGAAGCTAAGGTCTTGCTTGCCTGGATCACTGCATATTGCCTGCTACTGTAAACTCTGGGTACCCTTTCTAACTGCCTATGTGGATTGCCTCTCATCATCTCAATATATTGTTTGCTTTTCTCTCCTAATGTTCCCCATTGTATGCTTGTTACCATGTGAGCATCAGTTTGTCAGTGTGAAACTTGGGAATTATTTAGGATGATTTAAAATTTTCTTTCTTTTTTTTTTTTTTTGAGATGGAGCCTCAAGCTGTCCCCCTGGGTAGAGTGCCATGGCATCACAGCTCATAGCAACCTCCAACTCCTGGGCTCAAGCGAGTCTCCTGCCTCTGCCTCCCAAGTAGCTGGGACCACAGG